>BOPP01000061.1:5480409-5531919 GCA_017312745.1 Gryllus bimaculatus
CGTTTGATGTGTATTATACTCATATTTATGTACACACGTCACAGAATTTTCTTGTTTATCTGCTCTTTTCCCACTCGCTTAAAGAAGAGTAGAAACTCTTCATTGTTATTGCAGTGAGTTTTCGTCGAGTGCGAGCGAGAGCTGCTGAGCCTACGGGCAGCCGACGGCGCCGTCTTAAGCGGCTGCCGTGTCACGCGGAGCCGCCGCCGCCGTCGCCGTCGCCGTCGCCGCCCTCTCGCGTATAATTACACGGGCGACGTGGGCGGCTCCCGCAGCGGACATTCACCATACTTTCCTCACTCACCTTAATCACCTCGCCAGGCTCACCCTGCCGCGTTGCTTCACCCTACTACACGCAGCCTCACCTCGAACCTGTCATCTGCGGAGCACTTCCAGATTCTTTGACGGTCGTCGAACTTCGAGGATTTGCAATGATACCTCTAATTTCTCTCGGTTAAATGTAGTGTAAATGGTACACGGCGGATGAAAGAAATTACCAATACTAGGTAAATTAAAAAACCTTTGCCCTTTCGCAAACAATTAGGCAATGGGTTGGGGGACGCCCACTGTATACAACCACCCCACCTGCTTCAACTACCTTTCTCACTTCACGGGTCTAGCAGTCTCCGATTGCGTTACACTACTTCCTGCTGCTGGTTTCTAAACTGGGACTGGAACGTACCAATCATCTGTATATTATCTGTAAAGTCAATTATTAGGGAATTACAATGCCTAAAATGCATTCGCAATGATTATTGACGGGTTATGAACCGGGAGCTACAACTTCTTCCTTGCCTGACTAGGGAGTGATACCAGGAGATGCAAAAACTTGCAAGCAGTGGCGTAGGTCGTGTAGGAGAAAAACACTGACATCTCTTGAATAATAACATGCATAACACGTATTAGCATTTGACACGCTCGGAAACACTAAGTAATCAATCAATCAATCAAAGTCATGCGTTCGTTCCGACACCTTTTACGATGCGCGGTAGCTGCCGGTCTCACCCCACTACTCCCGTAGGCGTTTCGCTTTCGACCACGCCGCCCCAAGCAGGGTGCGCCTTTCGCCTGTCCTCTGTCTCTCGGCAGTTCCATTCAGCTTCTCGCGACAAACGCCTACCGGAGGCTAATGGCCGTTTGGGCGCCACTGACTGCATGATGCCTCGTTTTGCTGATTCACATTATTTCTTATGTCGTTAGCCAGTTTAAGCAAGCCATAATCCCCTGAGCTTATCATACGTCGGTAAAATACCCAGCTATCTACTTATCTGGAAGACAAATGATTGCCCGTTTCGCAGGACGCTCCCGGCAACGCATACGCATATGTCCTCGTGTGTCAGAATGACAAGGTTCAGGAAAAGTCTGTCCGTATAAGATTGCCTTGGCAGGTTACTGAATAAGCAACAACATCGCGGCAAAGGTAAAATAACTGGTATAGAGGATGTAATGAGTTTAAATAGAAACCATTGTAGTTGTTATTTTACAAAGTGGAGAATTAACTTAAAGTTACACAACGTATATTTTTACTTACATAATCGTATCAATAAACTCTACAAAGTTGAAATCTTAATACTGGTTACAGTTCATCTACTAATCTAGCACTGAAATTATTCTAAATGTTTCAAGCCACTTCTTATGGTTATCTCAGCAATCTCAGTTAAAGTAATGCCAGATATTATGGTAATATCAGAGGTTACGGAAATAAGTCGTCTTCCTGAACCTCACTTATATATTGTTCTACTCCGATGCTATTATTTTTTGTGATTATGGAGTAAAATCAGTATATAGTTTTCAGTAAGTTTGAAAATTACAAATGATTTATAACCTGCACGAATAGTAATGGAACGTCAAGTACTCATTTCTCCGTGATAGTGATTTATGTTTACTCCCTGACGTGACATTTACTCATTTTATGCTTCAACCAATCTTACGAAGTCAAATTTTACAATAAAGTTTCATTACAGATGTTGCGAAAGAGGAATCTTCTTCACTAGAAGCTATTTATTTAAAGGTAATGATTTTATTAACGTTTTACATACCAAACCATTTCTCGTGTTACATACAAAACATTTTAGTCACAAATTGTCTCGCGATGGATCTACGTGCCCCAGCAACTCCATGTGGAGTTGGGTGCGGAAGCTTGAAATGCGACGTTACCTGTATGATTATTAGTAAGCCCTGATGAAGAAATAGTATATTTCGAAACGTTGGCGTACCTAATTGTTTCTCTAACCACATTGACCAATCCCGTGAACCGATTATAATTCTCAAATAATTTCTGATTACCGGTGTACTTAATGACTGTATTCACAATGCAATCTAACGATTTTCTTGCCATGAACATCCTGTGGTGTGAAAATGAGTTATTGTATTCTTCCTGATTCATTAAAACCTCACAATTTAGCCAAGAAAACGTTACCAAGCTGAAGAAATACATAAAAGAGAATATTCGTAATCACAATCTTATGTTTTCGCTTCCTCTCATTTCACCACGTACATTTTAATTTTCCAGTATATATATATATATATATATATATATATATATATATATATATATATATATATATATACTAAAATACTCATAATTATTACATCTCAACATTGCCTAACAGCAACCGTGTCATTTTCCCATAATTATCATTGTACGACTATTTATTTGCGTTATTAGAGGTATAGAGAAAATAATGGACGATTGTTGGGATGAAGTTTGTAACTGATAACTGTCAAGATTTGCAACAAACCAAGTTCGTTATTTTTTACATTGGCCTTATGTCGTTTAATACTTTTCTCTTTGAATGGCAACACTCGTATGAAATCTTTTGTAACCATTTAATTGTTTCGATTGTTCTGAGCGGAAGCTATTGAAATCTTTAACGTGCGCCTGTCGTTAAGACTGGCTTTTATTTCCTCTGTTACGTTGCGAAATGTCAATATAATAACATATTACAAAAGATAAACATTGATTTCTTACAGAAAATCTCTTCTGGCGCACCTACGCAATTAACAATCGAAAGTTAAACATGCGGAACTGCAGCGCCTCCCTAGCGACCTTGCGAAAACGCCCAAGACAAGCGAAGCGCGAGCATCATAACTCACGCGCGGCCGCTGGCGACGCCTTCTCGGCTCACGTGGGCGGTCGCGGGCGCAAACAAAAGAAGTCGTAAAGCGCGCGTCGGACGGCGCCATAAACGTCGACGGCTGCGCGGCGGGGCGCGTGCGTCGTGGCGTTTACGGGCGCTTGCAAACGGCCCACGCGCGGCGCCCCGTGAGAAGACGCGACCCAGTCTCTTGCATCGTGCGCGTGTCAATCATTTCAGTCGTTCAGATGCGATGCAAAGGCCACGTCACGTCTATCATTGCGCGCTTTCCGCGTTGCCCTTTTTACGATCCCCTTTCCACGATCCTCTTTCCACGTTACCCTTTTCACGATCCCCTTTCCATATTGCCCTTTTCACGTTGCCCTATCTACAGTGTACTTTGCAGGTGACATTTCTGTAGTGCCTTTTCCCCAGTGCCCGTCCTCCAGCAGCCTGTTTACAGTGCCTTTTCCACTGTGCCCTTTTTCCATAACCCTTCCTCTAATGTATTTTTTCCACTGTGACCTTTTCAAAGTGCCCTTTCAATCATGCCTTTTCCACGCAAATGGAATAGATAGATCCATGCTTTTGAGCTTATTAAGAGATTAAGCTCATGTTTAAGTAAACACGGACAGGGGAATGGAGCGGTTAAAGCCGGTCTCGAATCGAACATTATCCCGAATAAGAAATGTACCTAAGAGATTATATTTCGAAAAAATTGAAGAGGGATTTTCATTTCAAAATTGCATTGTCTGCTCTTCCTTCAAGTTCGTAGATCAATAAAATGAATTCTGTACGAATTCTGTATGAATTCTGTATAATCCCTACTGTAGCGGCAATCATTTTGCTCTGAACTAAATGTTCTATTCTGTTGTCTCCTTCAAGTTTGGGGGAATGCTTCCTGCGCATTTTTAATGATTTCGCCATGTACTTTTGACAAGCCCAGCATGAAAAACCTATGTGCATTGGATTATATTGTGATTATTGCATTGATTTTTAATGATTTCAATGTATTATAATGATTATATTCTATTGGGTTGTAATTATTGGATTGTATTATAATTTATTCATCAATTCCAAAGTACTCAGAAATTCAACAATCAGATCTTTTCTAGTTAGTCGTGTACTCTTCGCCTTGGGTTTGGAAACAGAGCAATAATAAATACACAAATAACCGTTACTCCAACGCAGCAATGCCATCTGAAAAGCAAACAATTCTGATGCATTTGACCTCGGTGTGACAGAAAATGGCGTGCAACCCGGACACGGAAGCACCGAGAGTGCATCGCATTGCCACTGCTTACGCTGTGGTTCTGACCCTCTTCCCCGCGCCTTGTCGTAGGCGTCTCTCACTCGCCGAAGTACATGGCAGCACTCTTCCACTCATACAATATGAGGTACTGTAGCTGAAGAAAAATATGAATTTACAGTCTAATTAAACAATTACGACAAGAAAGAAAGTAGAGTGCCTAACATGAGGAAGCAAAATGATCCGTAGTATTTTTTAATTTACACAGCACTACATATTTGGCGAACTATTTCATATTGACAAAGGATAACAGAATAACAACGTGCTTGTGATTACGTCTAGTAATGACACTTGTATGGCTAAAATTAATAGTACAAATGTTCGTAATATGTATGTTACAGTTTTATACTTGATGGTATCCATGCACAAGTTTGTTTTTATACTATCTTAAAATGTCCAATGATATTGATAATCTGGATTATTTCACTAGTCGATCGTGTAGACAATCAAATAACCAGATATTATGTAGATCATCATCGGTAAAATTACAATATATTTCGTGGTATGAAGTTCTGCAATATCTGTTAAATAGTTGGACTACACGGCAACTATTTCACAGATCAAGTCTTTATCGTTGCTAAATACTAGAATGATTCCATAGCTTGTTGCTTGAGAATAATATATCTGTACAGCCCTGAGCTGTGGAAGATATAAAAAAGGAAATGAGTTAAAGAATAATAAAGAAGATAAGGTGGAAGGAAACAAGCTCAGGTGAGAAAGACGCCGTATGGTGCAGTTTCACTTACAGAGAAGAAGACGCAGGAACTTACTGGATATTGTATTAATCAAGGGAATGTTTACAGTACGTGAAAACAGTTCGAGGAATAGTGACATAGGCAAAAATAGTGGCAAAGGTGAGGCAATGACATAGATGCTTCACACGTTGATGATCTCGTGAGTCTGCGGGACCGTAGGTTTCTTCCTAATATAATAATTAAATTGTCATTCGCATTTGTAATGTTTATAAATTAAAGAAATGACCAATGTTTTAAAAAAACGTTAATTCAAATAACAAAAAAACTTAAACAAGACCAAGGCAAGAAAACTTTACCGATGGAGTATATTTTCTCCAACATTAATGGTGATTAAATATTAATATCATCTCTAGAGTGAAAAACTTTGATCTTGTTTACTCTAGAGCAGGACGTTTGACACAGAACCTATAGTAAACTCGACAGAAAAAGAAATAATTATACCAGGGAAAAATGAAAATACATAAATCCATATTAGATGAAACAGAAAGAAAACAAATAATGTGGTATGGATACATCATGCGCATGGACAACAACAGTTTACCAAAACGTATCTGACAGTGAATATCAGCGCAACGTTAGAAAGCAGGAAGGGACATATAAGCACGAAAACAACGAGTGAGAGGCTATAATAGGCAGGGAAATCCAAGTCTACTTACGGAAGAAATGTGTGGGGACTGAGAGCGCAGAATCGGTGACAGCTGTAGAGCAACTCCGTTATTACTCTTAAATCTTAGCATCACAAATATTTTAACAGTTCACATCCTAAATATTTGTCTGAGAGGGCGATCACCCCAGTCTCCACCACTGCCCATCGCCCAAATCACAGCTTCCGTACGGAACCTCTCCGTCACCCTTCACCGGGTCCTGCACGTCCGCACCGAATCGCGCGTTGTCCGTGCACGCGGCGGCGAGGAAAGACCGCTCGAACCCCGACCGTTCACGACGGCCTCGTTCCCCGTTACGATCTGATAGGGCGGGCCGCGATTACACGGCGCGCGCCGCCCCTTTTACAACGCATTTCGCGCCGCTGAGGGCCCTCCTCCGCGCGGCGCTGCGCAGCTCAGCTCAGTGCAGCGCAGCGGGACGTCGACCCAGCGCTGACAGTTATCTGGATTCGATTACGCGGCCGCCTTCCCACTCCGATGAATTAAAGATGGCGCCGTTTCCCCTTTCGGGGTTACTTCCTCGCGATAGCCCACTCCTCGATCTGGGGTATTGAAAAAGAAAACACTGGTTCATGGGACAGTTATCAATGTACTAAGGTACTTCCGATTATTGTTCCTTTATGATCGATTGATTCCGGAAATATAAACTGCTTTGATCATTCGTCCCGTAAGTGTTGTGTAAGTTGTGTTAGGCGGTGTTATTCACCCGCTGGATGGTATGATATCGACTTAGGGGATTTCCCCACCGGCAGGGGCGATTTAGGGTATCGCCCACCCAGGAGGTATCGCCCACCCAGGGGGTATCGCCCACCCAGGGGATATCGACCACCCAGGGGATATCGACCACCCAGGGGATATCGACCACCAAGGGGATATCGACCACCCAGGGGGTATCGCCCCTGCCGACACAAGCTCTAAGCTGCCGACTGGTCTCCCAGTCATGTGTGGTAGTGAGGTGCATATAAATGAAGGTGTGTGTCTAACAGAAGATAAGACAAAGTAAAAAATCGCCAATCCTCAGCGGCCCGTTTGTTAGGGTACTGCTCCGGCATTCGCCAGGTATTGATGAGTAAAACCACGGAATGTAAAGAAACGTGTTCATGCAGCCGGTGGCTAGAACTCTCCTACAGACAGCACCTGAACTCGATCTAACTGACGTACTCGACCTAGCTCTCACCGTCCGGACGTCAAGCCTGGCCTGAGCTACCGCAACCGGTATATTGTTCCATTATATATTAGTTACTTATTCTTTGCATGTTTGTACTACTTATACATGTTGTCGTAACACAATGACACACCATGTTTTGATCCACTGGAATTGAAACTGATAGATATGCATTAATGTGTCTTTATTTTCAAAGAAAACTCCTGTTCAACAAATAAGTTAAACTAACCCTAATATTTGGGAAATTCAAAAAAATTACAGTCGTGGTTGATTTGAAATTTGAAGATATTTATTCTTGTTCGATGGCAGACGTGTACCTAGTCCGGTAAATTAAAGATTGTGATTTTACCGCCTCATGAGCTTTCTTTCTGGCGATATGTGACTTCTCGATCTAAGTTGTAAAGAAAATGTATAAATATCTATTGTTCTCATAATTATGGCCTTGAATCATATTTCTGCCGTCTTCTGAAATTGTTTTCGTGCTATGGGGATATTTGAAAGAATTTCTCTCCATAATGAATACATAACGACTTGAAGGAACTACAGACAAAAAATATCATTTGGTTGTTTTTGTGTTTGCGGGTAGAAATGACACACTAAAATTGGGTACATATGGCTTAATTTCATAAGAATTAGTTTTATGGTTTGTAAGAAATATACTGTCAAAAGAAATACTGAATAGGACTATCTTGCATGGATAAGATACAAAATTGAAAGCGTTTTTTATACTCAATTAATTTAAGTATCATAAGTTGCATTAACTGATTGAGAATGAGAAATCGTTAGGTCTAAAATCCATGAAACGGCGGCACTAACGAATGAGTAATAAAATGTTTAGTGTGATTAATAAAATCCTACATAATGTATACTATAAAAGTGTTTTATAACAAGTCCCATATAATATATTAAAACATTATCCACTGCGCCAAAAAAGACTCCGTACAGAGCCGAAAAATATTACGTTTATGTTGGTAGCAACGCGTTTATGTTGGTAGGGAAACAAGTGAAGGGTGCAACAAGTTCAGCATGTATTATGACTGTGGTGAATACACAATTTAAGTTTTCAAGCTGCAGCTCGTGCTACCAACATAATTTCCGTTTCAAACAACGTTCCGGGGGCTCTACATAACCAGCGCTTCCTTTGTGGCTCGTCTGCACTTCATATTAAAGTCTTCGGAAGTAGGGCGACGTTTAGGTATTTTCCGCAAACCTTAGCTTCCACGGAGGACTCGCAGCCATTGCGTAGCAAGGGTGGTGACGCTCCACTTGAATAACGGCGGCGCTTTCGAGCGAGACTTCTGCTCAACGTGCGTGTCGTCTCCGCGTCTTCCTGCTGCGCCGTTCCAGACCCTCCCCGCCCCTCCGCCCACGCGATAAGGACTGCCCGCCGCGATCCGTTTCGACGCGGCTCCGCCCCTTCCCCATTACCCGACTAGCACCTCCCCTCCCTCCTTCCCTGCTACTTCGCTCTCGTCCGGTGTGTCCCTCGGGGCTGCCATCACCACTTCCTCAACTCACTTCCCGCCACCCCCCGCCTCTTTCGATCTCTCAACCCAGCTCCGCGACTGTCCCGCTTCGTACCTTTACCAGCTATCCTCTATCTGCCCGTTACACGCTGCAACATCGGCGTCTACGCGCCGCCTTTTCCGGCCTCGTCTCTATCTTTGTCACATTCGCGCCTCAAAATCCGGTACGACTTCCATTACGCTCAAGTCTCAAACGTCACGTCCCCGTCTCAATCTTCGACCCATCTCCGTCTCAATCTTCGACCCGTCCCCGTCTCAATCTCCGACCCGTCCCCGTCTCAATCTCCGACCCGTCCCAATCTCCGACCCGTCCCTGTCTGTGTCAATATCCATCACAACCCTGCCCCATGCCAATTCGCTTCCGTGTGTATCGGCGTCACCCCGTGGCTTCTTCCGCGCGGTTCCGCTCCGCCCTGCGGCCGCCGTTCCGCGCCGCCGGGCCGCCCCGCGCCAGCGGTGAAAGACCGCGCGACGACGCGTGCGACGTCTACGACTTTCGCATTTCAGAGTGCAGCTGTCTAGATTACAGGACAGGTGGATGGAAACGGGGTTGCGATTGCCTTTCGTACCCACTCCGTGACAATCATGAAACGATAGGCTTCACGTTATTAAGAGTTTCGTAATACGTACTTTCTGTGGGAAAGCCTCAACGTCTTACAATAATAAATGTCATTCCCATACACGTTGAACGGATACTACGTAAGTTATTTTGAGAAATACTAGCGATGAAAAAGAAAAAGTACGCAATTTTCCAGACTTAAACGCACCCAATTCATCATGAGTATTGAGATGAACAGAGTGATGTGAAAGAGTTTGCTGCATCATATTTTTTTTCATCTCCTGTGCTTCTCATTCCACACTTTCTTTGCATTATTTGCCCATCATTATTATGATTCCCTTCTCAACACTGGTGTAATTCTTAAAACACTCAGAAGTAACGAATCATAAAACAAACTGCTCAAAGTATTTAATGTCAACACTGAAAGAACAAAACGAGTAATATTTATTTTTCTATGGTACAATTCCATAATCAAATGTAAAAAGAAGCTTCCTTTTAACATTTTTGTGGACTGAAATATTGAACTGAAGAAATATATGCATTTAAAAATACTAACGTATCTAACGTATCTACGTATCTACTCCCAAATTCCATAACACGTTTGTTATATTTTAGGGACATATACTACAAATATTTACGGTAATAAATTCGAATCAATTCAGTTATTTCTAATTAGTCTGGTGAAATAAATGATACCAAGTTCGAAACGTTTGATCACCAAAAATAATTCTCTTCGTCGAAATGCTTATACTCATGAATACAATTTTGGGTGAGGAAGATCCTCACTATGTTCCTAGCTTACTGAACTTGTACCTCCAACCGTGTTTTCTCATACCTCAATTGTTTCTCGATTTTTTTTACACAATATGTTATCTTATTCAATTTTCAATCGAATTCGCAAAGAACAAACACGTATCGAACGAATATGAACAATTCATGACTTTTCAATTTCTTACAAAACCTGTAATTTATATAATAAAACCAGAAGTTTCCAAAAAAAGACTGATAATTTGGCATGTGTAAACATTCAATTTAATAAAAATAGTACAATTATGAAAACTTAGACACACAATTAAAGAAAATATTTGATGCAATTTTTGAGAAAATGTATATCATGCATTATGATTTTTATGAAAAGAATAACTTCAATCTTAAATTGAAGTACTCCAGTCAAATTTACATGCCTACAATTTTGTGTAGACCGTAGTACAAATTTTGGAAAGAATCTGAGGATCATTATTTAGGTGAGAGTTCTCAAAGGTTGGGAAGTGTTTTTGAAAAGAAACTGCACAATAGAAAATTCCTGAATCAAGATTTTCTCTTCCAAGATATCTAACTTTCGTCAGTGGAAATAAAAGTATAAATATTGTAAATGTTTTACATCAATAGCGTGTCGATTTCTGCCATCTGAAGAATATTTGAGGAACGGCAAGGTGGCCAACGACGCCGTAAGAGCTGGAGTTTGCCGGCATCTGCTGTTCGGCCTGCGGAGCAGTTACAAAAAGCTTCACCGAAGACGCCAACGAAAAAGACCATCTCGAGACAGAGTCGGCGCGACCAACCGTGAACGATGCCGTTGGCGAATGAAGGGTTGCCAACTTCCCGGGATGCTCCCAGTTTTGTTCCCATTTGACTTCGCCCATTATGCACATTTAGTGGTTTCTGGATACATTTTGCACTTTAGTTGTGAATTGGACATCAGAGTCATGACAGATAGTGCGTGTTACGTGGTTGCTCCTTTGACCAGTGAAATTGCAACTTGAAATAGTTTCAAATTATGAATCATTGTTACAATTGCACTTAACGATATCTTTGATCGTAGTGCTACATTAGGTTTTCTCCAATGACACTGTCCCAGAACACTAAGTAAATGTAGTAACAATGAAACATACAAGAAGTGTTTTGGGGCAGGGCTGCTCAAATGTAAGAAATCGGATCAGACTGCTCGCGGCTGCCCGCTGCACTTGCCTGCGTACCACTCGCCTTTCACTAAACTAGAGACGATCGCGCCAGAGCATCTGCTTTTAATATTCTTTCTTTCTTTGCTTTTCATTACTCCCATGGCGGTTTTCCTAGGGTCTCCCCCATTTCTGACCTGAATAGATTTCAATGTTCAGTGCTTCTCAACACTAGAAAGATTAAGTGCTTGGTATAGCGAATCTCTGTCGTAACCTCAACACTGGAAGGCGGATGAATAAATGTTTCGTAAGGACACCCCCCGCGTGATGACTGGCAATCTCACCAAGTGTCGCGGAGTGGGACCTGCTCCGGACCCGGCCAGCGCTGCGTCCGCGTGAGCTTGTTTATCTCGTTGAATAATTCCGCTCATTGTCTCCGCCCAACGCCTCACAGGAAGGAGCAATAGCTGCGCGTTAACGCGCCCCAAGTCCCGTTTAAATCTAGATGCCTCCGGTACCGGTGACAGTGTCTGTATCCTGCCGGTAAATTGAAACGCTCGTTGGTGGTGAAGAGGCAGCTGGTGAAGGAAATGTAAAAGCCCGCAATATACGTTGCTATTAGATTAAATAACAACTAGCTACATTTTCATACTTCTTGGTATTCATTACCAGAAATTTATATAGCATACTGTAACATAATAATTAGTTGACTTCTTCCTTGCGAATAGCTCGTAATCTTCATTCCTCTTCTATTTAAATTATGCTTCTTCGTTTAATATATTCATGGTTGACTCCATCTTTACCTAATGATATAATAAAGTTTGTTCTTATTCATGCTTCTAATAATGCATTGTAATATCTGTATCTATTATAATGAGCTCGTCCACTGATCCTTGTATATTTAATTTATTTGTCTATTGTCAACACATTACTATACTGGGCTTGATTATTTGGCGCTTTATACGCTTTATATTATTTTTACATCAATATAAAATTGCGCGAATACATTCCTGTTTATGTTCGGACCTGGTTGCATTATCACTTGTATATTTGTTAGAAATAAATTGTCTAAACTTTATTTACCATGAGCGAGAGTGATTGGAGCATTCAAACATCTTATTGTCAGTATAATGTTTCTAATTTTAACAAATAACATGCCAAATCCAATTTCATTTTATAGCTTTCTCAATCTATTGGAACTGAGTATAGTAATCGGTAAAGTTACAATTTTATCTTGCCAAATCAACCTAACGACAAAATACCATATTAGATGCAACCGTGAAGTAGATTTTTGTGTCCTTTCATTATGGAACTAACAGAGTGCACTTCACAAAGCTTAACTTTTGCTTTGAAGGATATTTGTACTTCTCTTTAATTACGTGGTCCATTCCCCTGTAGAGCTTCTGTGACAACCAAAGGATATTTCGTGCACGAGGATGGAGCAAGAGGAACGCGTGACACTTGAAACACGGAAATTCCCTGAGGAGAACTCAAACAGTGGCCTACTACTAAGCACGAGCGTCAAAGAACCAACACATATGTAAACACTTTGAACAACGAGGAGAAGTCCGCAGTAGCTGGACAACCACAAACACGGCTGTTTATAGCATATGTTAGACGCGCACGTCAAAAAAGTGAACACTAGAATAATATTAAAATGTGGCAAACAGCACAAACGAATGAAATTTAATATTATCTAAATTATTCTAAAACATCCTTTCCTTTGTATAAAATAAACATTCTCAAGAGAATTGTAGGTAAAAATACTCGCTTTCGGTCGATTACTTTCAAAGCCTATACATTAGGCGGTAATTTCGAATATTGACACAGCATTCATGCGAGAGTTTAGTAAAAATACTTGTTACCAAGCTCGGGTGCAGTTCATATTTCTGCCATGGTACTACTAACCAGATCAACCTATCACGTCTGAAATTAAGTATACAAGGAAATAATGTTAAATATTACGAGATAAATTAAAGTTGTTAAGAAATAACGAAGATAATATCGGTAATGTCTGTTATCGCATGCGAAATTAATCATTCACTTTTTAGACTATATAGAGAAGCTTCTTCGTTTTCAAACTGAATGAGGAAGTTCGCGTTGTGCGCTCATGCATTAAACGTTTCGGAATTTTATAGTGTGCATTCCATCTTCGTGAAACAGGAATGAACTTTGCGCCAGACTTGTCTGATAACGAATTCTAATTTTCACAACATGTCTATGGTACTATAAAATATAATATTCCTGGTTGTAGAGTATTTCCAATACCACACGTCAATATTGTTTTAATCATATATTTCAAAACGAAAGTTCACGCCACAGTACTACAAAAAATATAATAATCATTTTAATATTATATTAAAAAAATAAATAATATTCACTTTAAAAATAGTATACAGTGTTGAGAAAATATTTTCTAGTTTATACGTTAGAAGTTCGCTTCAGAGTAATTGTGTATCACTTCTTCAGAAGTCCTTAAAGCGAATGGGAACTTACAAGAATGATCATTTACCTAACCATTGCATGAAAAAAAAATCACCTGGCGTATATGATAGGCCCTCGAGCATTTTCGGAAGTAACCGTGCGGAAGAGCAGCTGTCAGTCGAGGCAACGACAACGAGGCAACCGGAGCTGATGGCGGAGGGAGGCTGACGGTGGAGGCGGGGTGGAGGATGGAAGCGGGTGAAGGTAGGAGCGGAGGGGGAAGCGGAGGCGGAGGTGAAGTGGAGGCGGAGGGGAAGCGGAGGCCGGGTGAAGGCGGAGGATGGAGCGCGAAGGGGAAGCGTAGGCCGGGGGTGAAGGCGGAGGGCGGAGCCGGAGGCGGAGGCGAGCGGAGGCGGAGGGAGGGCGGAGGGTGGGCGGAAGCGGAGGCGGGGTGAAGGCGGAGGTGAAGGCGGAGGCGGGGCGAGGCGGAGGCGAAGCGGAGGCGGAGCAGGTAGGCGGAGGCGGAGCGGAGGCCGAGGCGGAGCGGAGGTGGAGTGCGACGTGGAGACGGAGGCGGGTGGAGAACGCGGCAGTAGCAACAAAGCACTACGGGGACCAAAAACACGCGAAGTGCTCTCGTGATGGCGAGAGTGAAGCGATGAGAAGCGACCAGAACGGAAAAGACATCGTAGAGCGAAAAAAATTAAATTGGATGCAAAGAAGTTGGATCAAGTCTTCTAAGATCAGACGAATGGAAGAGAGAACACTGAAACGTGATTTACAACCAGTAGTAGTGACTTGGTAAAAAATATAAAATATTTGTTTGATTTTCGATTATTGATTATGTGATGAAGAATATCAGACAATGGAGGTTGACATAATCCTCCGATGAGGGTATTGCTTGTCAAAATACCTTGATTTCTTTCTTGAGGAAATTTTGCTGTTTCTCCAAAATTCTGACTGATTAATGGCTCAGTACCGGATCAATATCGAAAATCCGTATCCCCATTTAGTAGACGAGAATAAAGTGAATTATTACTGCCCTCATTCTACAATAACACAAAAATGGAGTAAAATAATTAGTTGAAGCTAAAAGATTTGTTGATTTTTCGTCCTTCACTTGTAAATTCAAAGAGTGATCAAAGAAAAAGTTTATTTATTTCTGGGTTATTTTCCAATACATTTAAGAAAAGATTTTTCTTAAATATTTGTTAATTTAAATGACGTCATTCCATATATTTTGCTTTAAATAGAGTGTGTACTAGCAAACAACAGTTGAAAGCTTCCTTTCCAAAATATCTGTATGAATGGAAATATAGAGAAATTCCTCTAAGAAAGAACCACTCTTACAGATCAAGAAACAAATGAACATCATGCAGAGCGATGGTATTGCAATAATTAGTGATGACCTAACTGTAAAGGAACGCACTGACAAAGTGAGTGCATGGACGTAAGGTCCAGGTCCAGTTATATTGCCAGCAATGGCCAAGCAGTAGCTGTCAAAACAGCCCCTTCTTATAGTAATATCTCTATGCTCACGGAGTGTGACCATATGAATACATCAAAAATTTCGTCATGTATTAAAATAATCACTCGTGTGTCTTTTCGAAAATTGAATGTTGCAATATTTGCGCATCTGCAATTTGTGTTGAGAGGTGTGTGCAAATGTGTTTTTGTTTTGGGAGTTGTTGTAAACGCGTGTTACCTGCTTGCTGCGATCGTCGCGCGCACACACACACAAGACCGTTCGCTGAGCGGTAGCGCAGACGGCCTTGCCCGACTCGCAGCGAGGCCGTGCGCGAAGGCGGGGGCGGGGGCGGCAGTGTTTACAAGCCAAGTGGGCGCGGCGGCAAGGAGAAACCACCTGCCGGTCGGGTTTGCAAGCCAGCAGTCACCGCAACAGACTCCGCTGCGACCGCTGCGAACGCCGCCACCGCAGCAGAACCAACACTCCCATTACACTTTAGCCCCGTTCACGTCTACACACTTATCGCTGTCTCGCTAACTACTTTGCTCGTTCTCTAACTTCTGGTATCACAGCCCTCGTTTGCTGTTATCCTTCTCGATGACATTCACCTCTTATTTTGTGCTGCCATCATATCATATCACCACCTTAACAGCCGTCTTTCTTATTTCCTAACCCCTGGTTAACTGTGTCGCAACTTTTGTCGCCTCATCCTCATTCTTTTCTTTGTCACATCCGCGTCTTCATCTTTGCACTTTCGTCCGCCTTAGTTTGGTCCTCAAACCTGACCTGATCGTGGATGCTTTAAGTAAACCATCTTTACACGAGGAATAGAGTAAACCCTAGTTAGCATGAACTCCTTTAACATGAAATTCGTCGTCAAACGTACAAAATTTGGGACCGGCCAAAGATACGCAATAATGAGGATATGTATAAAGATTTGATAACACGAATTTTTATAACATGAGCACCGATTACTTCAGTCCCTTGGAAGTGTTAACAAAATTTACTGTATTTTAATTACGTACTTTATTTTATTTTATTATTTCATTATTAATGTATTTATTATTATTTTAATTATGTACTGTAATTTACTGTAGCTCCACAACTGAACCCGGGTATTTCTCTGTAAATGCCAATGAAAGTCAGATTACATCTTACCTTACACACCTTCGTCCGGCCATGAACCTCCCGACAGTACCGCAAGGTACGCCTCGCGCAGTAAGGACATTTATTATAATACCATCGAACAAGGAAGAATTTACTTCCCAAGGACACAATTATTTTTATGTTGCGTTAATTAAAGTCCTTTTAAAAACTGTATAGTTCCTTCTTTACTTCTTAGAAGGTTTAAAGTGTTTTGGCTTTGAAAATTTGCTTAGTCACAAGGTGTAAGGAAACTGAAATTTGTTGATTAGTTTCTTTTGATTTCGCTGTGTGATGAATTGTGTGATGCTCAGGGTTCACGGCGAGTGCCGTAATAATGTGCTTATAACTTGTGACAGTTACCAGAACTTGTGAATTACATTATTTTGGAAGCCAAGTGTAAGAATTAATAGTTTAAGCTCCTAGTTGGTGAGCACAGATAATAATTATTAAGTTCACAACTGAACTTCAGTTGTAAGCATTGCAAACTCACACCTAGAGAACTGAATGCGAATAAACAGTGTTTGTAGTTTTCAATCAATGATTCAATGAATAAGATATTTACGCAATTACTCTGATGAGGTAAGCTATATCAATATTTCAGCTGCTATTGGCAAACATAGAATTCTCTCTCTCTCTCTCGTCTGAAACTTGTTAGACAGTTTGAACATAGAATTAAGTTCTGAGGGAGATACTCGTAAAGAAACAACGCGGGCGAAAAACTTTCATTTTGTCACGCGCACGGTTGCAAAATGTGACTTGACCGTTCGACCGTTGGCGTTGAGTACCACCATAGCGCGCCTACCCCCACTGCCGTTCCTCTCACTATAGTCGCTAGCCTTTCCGCGAGGTGTTAGCTGCGACTGGTTGTGACGGGAAGCTATGTCCTCATTGCTCAAGTTGTGAACACGAGTTCCTTCTATTAGCTTGTTCGTACTAGTCTTGTTTTACCACTTCTCCGCCTCGCTCGTTTCCTTTCTGACGCCCATTCTATTTACATGCACTCTCGTCTGTAATGTGAACGAGTCTAGAAATAGATACGAATCAAAATAATACACTCCACATTAAAATCAATTATCAAGTACAAATGGCAAGTAAATTACTTTCGTTTGCGTATTCTTTTTACACAATTAGCAACCACACTGAGAATAAAAACGAAATAAATGTATTGTCGTAATAATATTAATGTATTCGTTTTCTTTGAATTGTTTAACTCCAAAGGTTTTAATATGCTCAAAATAAATATTATAATCAACTTCCAGATCAATGACCTCCACCTCGATCAGGATTCTGCACAATTTCCCACGGGTCATTGAACAAATTGGGAGATGATCAATTGTTTAGCTTCTTGGCAATAACTGTCACTATTATCTGCGCACGTTTTCATGGTCTCTAATTTTGTTAAAGGGTTGGTAATTGGTCACTTCATTAGAAGTAATATTAAATCAAATTTATAGTTCTCTTGTTAATAAATGAATGCCATTTTTATGACGTGGTAGCGAATATTTATGTTTCCTTCAACTATCAATGCTACTTATTTTTATTTTACGTATTTTTAACTATAAAGATCGTATTGCGACCACTGTAAGTAAATTAGCGGTAACGATATTAATGTACGGACACAAACAAGCATCCTTGCTCCAGCACATGCACGACCCTTTACACACGACACAGCTACGGCTCTTCAACATTGGCGACCTCTGCTATCCAGGCGACCAATGCTACCTTTACTGAACGGTTTATAATAAACGAGAATGGGTATAGTTTCTGGAACTCAAGAAAACGTCACAGAATATCTGAATGCTTGTTCCACATCCTGCGACTCCCAAAATAACTATGGTCTTTATGACTCTCGTCCGTGACATTGTTCCTGAAGCTTTGATTGAGACACTCTCTCACCTCGGCTGCTAGATCCATATCCTTGACATCCGTCAGTCACAAATAGATATTTGTCCTTATGCAGTTCCCCTAAGTCTGTCTCGTCTGTATGTAGGTCTGTCAGCTAGTGTCCTATAGAGAGAAAGTTGTGACGAAGGTACAACATCGTGATTGGTACTGTCCCAACGTGTCAAAACATATGAACGTCTACTTGACTGACGAGGGTTCTAATTCACAACCTCGGAGTAGCATCGATTTGGCCAAAAATTCCCTTCCCCACTAGAACGAACAGTTTAAGAGAAAAGAGGTTTGAAAGGTTATACATAGTATAATCCTTTAATGAAAACATATGAACGTCTACTCGACTGACGAGGGTTCTAATGCACAACCTCGGAATAGCACCGGTTTGGCCAACAATTCCCTCCCCCACTAGAACGGACAGTTTAAGAGAGAAGAGGTTTGAAAGGTTATACATATACAAGGTTTTACATAGTATAATCCATGCAAGCAAGTAAAATATACATGTTCAGGCGAGATTCGAACCCGCGCCGA
This sequence comes from Gryllus bimaculatus, assembly GCA_017312745.1. Classification (NCBI taxonomy): domain Eukaryota; kingdom Metazoa; phylum Arthropoda; class Insecta; order Orthoptera; family Gryllidae; genus Gryllus; species Gryllus bimaculatus. Next base: position 5,498,829 of record BOPP01000061.1, read on the forward strand.
AGCATGCTCACTTTTACCCGGTTTTACGGGTTAGAAACAGTAATTTGAAACAGAAAAAAATGTTTCTCATAAATTAAAAAAGCCATCCACCGCCTCCCAGTTACCTGCGCACGTTTTCTAGATCTCTAATTTTGTTAAAGGCTTGCTGGTTAGTCATTTCATCAGAAGTAGTATTAAATCAAAATTGTAGGTCACTAGTCAATAAAAGAATGCCATTTTTATTACATGGTAGTGAATATGTATGTTTTCTTCAAACATCAAAGCTACTTCTTTATTTACGTATTTTCCCATTATAAAGGTCCTATTGCGACCACTGTACATAACTTCGAGGGTAACGGTAACGGTATACGGACCCACATAAACATCCATGCCCCGGGTGGGATTCGAACCCGCGACCCTTCCGGCACGAGGCAGCTACGGTTCTTCAACCTTAGTGACCTCGGCTATCCAGGCCAGTAATTCTTTACCCACGAATCTTCCACCACAGATTTGGGCAACAATTTCCTCCCCCACTAGAACGAACAGTTAACAGGAACGATATTTGAAAAGGATATACATATTGTTATCATTCAATGCCATGCAAACAAGTAAACATCAACTTTCAGACGAGATTCGAACCCGAGTACCTTCGAGCCGAGTCCACCGAAACATGCCCACCTTCACCCAGTTTTACGGGCTAGATACAATATTTTTATCTGAATATTTAATACTCTTATCTCGTTGATCATTCCACCTTTCTTGTCACAACCTGTTTCCTCTATCCACTATCCGCCGCCTCCACCACCTTCAGCGCCGCCACTCATTATCGCCACACCCACGTGTCTCCACCCAGTAACCAAAGCCTCCTCCATTACCAACCCACTTCGCTGACAAAGCCTCCTGCCTCCATTCAGCGCCACCCTCAGAACCGCCTCATCGCTACAACCACGTCTTCCCATCCTGCGTCATGGCCATCCTGGTCTCCCCATCCTGGTCTCCCCATCCTGGTCTCCCCATCCTGGTCTCCCCATCCTGGTCTCCCCAACCTGGTCCCCCCAACCTGGTCCCCCCAACCTGGTCTCCCCATCCTGCGCCACCCTTCCTCACCGCCATAACCTCCTCTCTTCATCCAACATCCATCACCACCTTTAGTGCAATGCTGACCCTCCATCCAGCAAAAAGGCTCCATCCAGCTACCTCCAGCGCCAACCGACCTCCTCGTCACAACCTCCTCTTTCCATCCACGATCCACCAACAACTTCAGCGCCGCCCACTTCACCACCAAAACTACGTCCCTCCATCCAGTAACCAAAGCCTCCTCCGTTTCCAATCTCCGTCACCGCCACAGCCTCCTCCCCATCCACCACCTCGTAAAACCAGTCCACCTCGTCTCACGACCTCTTCTTTTCACGCAACATCCACCGCCACCTTCAGCGCAGCGCCGTCCTGCCTGATCGCCTCAGCCCCACCCTCCATCCAGCATCACGGTCACCTCCAGCGCGAACCCCACCTCGCCGCCACAGCCTCCGGCCCCGGCACCAGCGCCGTTAAGCAAGAGTAGCAACCTCCTCGACTCCGCCGGCGCGAGACCTTTCTCTCGCGGCACGAGGCCGGTTGCAGCAGCCTGCAGTGCATGCTGGCTGGCTACCCGAGCGCCCGCGAGCCCGTGAGCGCGCAGCCCGCCAGCCAACCTGTACAGCCGGCTCGATGCTGTTATTGGGCTGAGGCTTTCACGACCCGCTTGTTGTGGAGGGGGACGTGGAGACGGTTCGGAGTGCGTTAGCACGCTGTAGGCTGTGTGGACATTACGGTGCTCTTCATTGTGAAGTTGGGGGAGAAAAGAGTTGCGGTCTATGTATGCAGAGAGGCTGGCGAGGAAATGAGTGTCTCGTTGATGTATGTAGACTGTTACACGTTCTACAATGTAGGCGGAAAACTTAACAATTTTCTAACCTATGCATGAAGAATTGAATGGAATTTCCAACGTAAACATTGGATTTCCCACACATTTTCTTCACATCCTGGGATATATTGCCATTGTAGCACAAAAGTCATAAGACATATTCTAAATCCATCTTTATTGCACTTAATATACTACACTAATTCATTTATTCCAAAAAGTTGACTTGCGTGAGATATTCCGACTAATATATCCTTCTTAAACACAATTATTACGAGGAAATAACAGAAACTCAGTGACTCAGAAGCTCAGTGGTTTATATTACGATTGTCGTTCGTTCTCTTCCCAAACTTTGCAACAGTTACCAGTTGTGCTGCAACAGGGCCATTTCGATCTCGTGTGTTAACATAATTACTCCTGCGAAATCCGCTGCCAAGTACGCTCTTTGGCCGAAAGGGGGAACCGCAGGGTGGAATGTGGAGCTGGCGCGTGGCGTGACCCACAAACCCCGGCGCCGACCGCAGCGACGCCGCCCATTATGTAACGTAACGCTCGCCGCAAGTTCCATTGCGCACTGCCCGAATGAAGTCCCCGCGAGTGCGGTCATTGATAAAGAGAATTGCTTGGCTCGTTCTCTTCGAACGCGAATACTCCTCTGTAACTTTATAAACAATACATTTAACAGAAAATGGAATACAGTCGGACATTCCTCTTCCGAACTTCTGCATATGGAACTTCTATGTAAATCGTATCATTTTTCTGTCCCTTGAAAATTGCGTTTAAAACCGTATCTATATATCGAAAATAGTTTCTATACATCGCACTCCTTTTATGAATTCCCTATTTTTCTATGAAATAATAATGTTCAGTACATACTATAAATTACGCTCAATAATTCGATAGGCTTTTTGACTGAGACAAAATATTCCAGACTAACTGTTTCTGTTGGTTAACATGTGTTATAGTATTTTGGAAGGGAGTGCATCACATGTACAAGAAGATATTAGAATTTTTCTTTAAATTTAAATTCAATGATTTAGTATCTATGTACGAAGTATTAAAATCTTTGTTTATTTACTGTTGAATTGTCTATTTTACCCAATTTTTCCAAAATTGTTAGCAAGCATTTACTAAAATTTCGTAATTATATTTATCGGAGTTTCTATATCACAAAAATTATCGAAAAAAACGCCATATTAGATATATGGAAGTCCGACTCTAGCAGATTATACATCAAGGAAGAGAACTGCATTATTTTTCCCAAGAGGCAATTGTAGTCCGAAAGTTACAATTATACCGAGGGAATAATAATTTCTTTCCTGAGGTCTATATGCTATATTTTTCTCGAACATAATAGTTTCATAAAATATATTAAAATATTAATTTACGCAATTTAAAATTCGTGGTACGTGAATAGTGTTTATTATAAAGGAAACTGTCAACAAACAACTACTACGCGTTTATTGGAGGCCATAGCTAAACCTAAATGCGTATCTGACGCTGCTAATGACGCTATAGGGAATGCCAAAATACCTATGAAAATGTAAGATGCAACAAATTTAAAGATTGGTAAAAGATAAAGAAATATTAAATGTTAGTGCGAGTGACTTGATGGCGTATTTCGGCGAGGAAGTAAAGAAGTACAAATGACTTGTGCTTCACGTAGTTGTGCTGCAGAACTTCGTTTTCCACCCAGAGGCTGAATAAAAATATTGATACTTGACAAAACGTGTTCTAAAAATGGACATATCAGCAAAATATTTGGGTCACAAAATTACAAAGGATTTTCTTAAGTAAAATTATATTAAATTTTGGACATTAATGCTAGGTATACGTAAAGTAGATGGACAATATATATTTTTAAAATTCAGGATTCAAATGTTTTGTTGAGTTGCGAGGAGGAAAATTATAAAAAATGTGTGATTTAGTATCTCCACTTTTTTCAGTTCAAGAGATTTAATAATTTAACATTTCAATGTGGAATCCCTATTAAAATGTAGTACTCACGTAGGTATATCCTCGTGCAGCCTTAAGGAATTAGCAATGCTCTTACCTGAAATAAAGAAAAACTATGTTAAGTTTAATATCACATACACGTTCAAAAAGACAGATTATAATAAAACCAAACACATTTAAACGAATGAAAGGTAAAACACATGAGCGTCTTTTTTATAAAATCATTGGAATCTTATTAGACATGTCTGCAAAAATAAATTAATAAGAGCATTAATAAAATGCATAAATAATTAAGAGCTATTGGTGTTGAAGAAAAATAATATACAATAGTGGTTACCTTGTAATAATATTTCAAATTTTTGCGTCTACTGCGAATTCGCAAAGCAAATAGTGAAAAAAATATTGTCAGCAGCCAGTGAGAGCAGTTTCAATTTCCTATTTTCACTCACTATTTAATAATTCATGACTCTTACATAAGACCCCCAAAATTATAGGTGACTCGTATGTGTTAAATTAGACTTTTCTCCACGCTTTCCCTCATCAGAGGGATTTGCACAGAGGCGAAGCACAAACTTTCCGGAACGTCGCATCTCGTTACACGGAACATATTTCAATATGTATGCAGGATTACTATTAATTACGCGATACCATATTATTTTCCTCGCCCTTTTCACTCATTATAAAAATTATCCCGTTTCTGAACACATAGACCATTCATTACTGGTGGGGTTCAAAATCAGCCAGGTATATCTATTGCTGGTATACGTTGGAACGTTTTGGAGAATCCGTAGATTTCTTTTCAGACTATAAGCCTGAGACAATCCATTCAAATTGCTTTTAAATCGTAGAACTAACATATTTAAATCCGGTTTTATCTGATGCAAGATGGAAAGTGATTATTGAATACGTAGTTTTGAATATTAGCGTGATGTATTGATAATAACTTGTAAGAGAGATCTATCTTTGCCTATCCAAGGTAATAAAACTAGTAAAAAAGTATGCTCAGCTACTTGTTTATTGCGTTAAGCTTGCGTAATAACGTTTAAACCTTTTATGTGCTGAACGAGCAGTAAAATCCCCTGGAATTACGATTGAGATACGCCAAGTGAAGTCAAGTCGTGATGCATTGCTTTTTATCCCTACTGGACAAGGATTCAGCGCTGTTAGTGTCAGGGGTTCACAGACGGTCACCCATCTAGAGACCCGCGGAGTCTGGAGCTGCTTAACTTCCGTGACATTGCAGAGCTTTGTAAAGAATTTTGGTTACCGCTGCAGGCTTCAATACACTCAATTTCATTGCTAAAACCAGGGCAGGCTTCTTTGCATTCCGTTTCACTGCACAAACACGTGTCGCAACTGAACGTTAAATTATTTCTCAAATGCTTACTAATACAGTTTTTTTCGGGTAACTTCTTACACTCGTACTCATTGGATGATATTAATAAAAATGAATAAGTACTCTACAGCAATTGATCACTAGTTCAAATAGGAGCTATTACTAATCATAAGCTATCGTTTCTTTTCATATAAATGAAAAGTTTCGTAAAACTTGAAACGTCACTTCTTCTCTGAGTAATTTCTTACTAATTAATCTGTTGTGATTGGTCTATTTTCGTCTGGTCTATTTACGTTACCGCGCGACGCGTGGTTGTTCCTGATGGGGTCGACCGTGTTAGGTTAAGTGACACAGTTTACGTATATTGTAGGCGAAATTGTAGAACAACTTCCATCATTCATTTATTTACAACCTAAAACCTCACAACCAACTCACAACAATCGTGTATAACCTTTCTTCTATCCATTCAAAACAATGAGTCATCTACAGAGTGTGCTCCGAAAATTCGAAGTAAATGCTTCGCACTAGAAGAAAATTCTCGATTTTATTCATACGAAAAGTAAGCAATTGCTCCCCGACCGAGCAGTTTACTCACCAATGGAGAAATTTCATAAATATCAATTACTCACGTTCTTTATTCATACTGTTTGAAGCAATTGTTTGGAAACTAAAGAAACAAGTAATAGCTCCTTTTTATTCATATCACCCATTGCAAAATAAGTAGCGCCACTTGTAAATATTAAGATAGGATTTTTTGCAATGCAACATTGAACAAAGGTTCAGAAATTCGGTAGGCAAACATATTGAAACTAAGCCAAAACAGATATATGCACACACACATACATACATACAGACACATACATGCATACGCAAACACACACACTTCCACACACGCACTAGAACGACGATTTGCGTTCAAAATTTTCGGAATTAGCGAGTGGCAAGGAACAAGCTTGTCCCCAATACTTTGACTTGCATTTGTTATCCAACTTCGGAGAGAAACACCAGCAAAGGTTTGGTATCTTAATGGACTACAAACAAGCCATAAATACTTCGGTCCACAAGAAAACGGTTAAAAAGAGGGACAAAGTTATCGACGGCCTGGATGACATAGATCTTCCTCGAAACAAGAACACAAACAGGAAGAACAAGAGACTTGGCCTAGGGGAAGCGAGATGTTTAAAAGAAGAAAATATTTCTTTTAAATTGAATAGCAATTTACATACCTTAAGATGTCGATAAATAAATGCTGTAGGGTCATATGAAACCTCTATAGTATGTCTTAAAAACAGAAGGAAGGGGAGAGACAGAGGGAGAGAGAGAGACAATTATTACTACATACATTTTCCGAATAACAACATATATATGAAAATAAAAGGGTAATAAACTTAAAGAAAATAATGAAAACTGAAATTATCATTGAGATTATTTTGTTCGACAAAGGAAAATAAACAACCGATAGGAAACATCTTTGAGAACATTTTTAAACGCGGTGTTTTAAATACCCCAACAATGCATTAGCTTACCTTTCAAATGCGCTTACAGTTCTAACACCACGCTTACATTGGATAATATCTTGATGAAATAGCCGACTTATAAAGCGTAGGAAGTTAAGCGAAAATCCTGATGACCGTGAAAACAATGAATTCTCGATCTTCGCGCTGATTACGAACTCAGCACTCAACATTTAAGAACAACATCTTTACCCAACTATAATCGTCAGGAACGAAAGAAATACTTGTCCTAAAATTCTGCTCTATTCCTTATACAAAAAAGTACATTACACTTCCGAAGAAGAAAAAACGCGCAAACAATCTGTGCTCACGAGACCAGGGCATGAGAATGACGAAGATAAACCCGTAACCTTAATGCGCCGCTCGGTTCGAGAGGGGTCAGAAATATACCGTACGATGCAGGTCGCGAGGAGAATTGATTCTCCAGACGTCAGCCGCGGAGGACGGCTGGCTCCAATCAGCATAATCGACTTCTCGATAAGAGCATCCATTGTAGCGCGGCCTTCGAGCGACTGGGAGGGCAAAGGGCGGGAGATCGTGTTTGGGGCAAGCTCCCATCCTTCTCCTTCTTCTCCTTCTTCTCCTCCTCCTCCTTTTCCTCCTTCTTCGCCTTTAACGAGAGGGTAATGGAGCGACCTACTTTCGCACGGCGAGATGTGAAGCCCTCGCCCGCTCTGCGCATTTCGTACCACTCCGGAAAAGCTGCCCGCAACAGGTCCTGGCGACGGGCGCTGGTGAACGACTACAGACGAGATAACGTTCGCTTCATGACCTGACCACCTAATCACGGCTTCTCTTCACAGTGATAATAGCTAGTTGAACGTTGTTTGCGTTTGGGGCTCCTCTAGTCTGCTGTTCATTTAATCGCGAACAGGACTATCCTTTAGTAGTCTTTCTTTAAAATTATCATAAGCTCATATTATTTACATCCTTGTCCTAAACAAGTCCGTAATTACTTTTTTTCAAATATGAAGTGAATAAAGAATATTAAATCAATAAACGTAGTACTTAAAATATAAAATGACATTTTACACCTACTTGTTCGAGAATGGGCTTTTAAAATTATTATGTTCTTTCCTCTCTATAGATTTTTCAACTTTGGCAGACTGTATTCTGTTCTTTATTTTAAAGACAGAAAATTGTTATCTTAAAACGTTAAAGAATAAATGACCAAATACAGTTTGACAAACATGGGCTTTTACGCTAATGAATGACTTTTTACATTAATTATGAGCAATTTGCGATTGAATCTCAAAACTCGGGATATTTCTTTTTTAATATTTAAATCATAATATTAATGATCTCTCCAGATGACAAATTTACAATGAGAGTCATCAACAACGGCATTTGTTGAGTATGTTCTAAAGATCTGTATTTTAAATTCAAATTTACAAAATATTTTATTTTGATGCAGATACCGTTTTTAACTGAACAGTTTTGCTTCTTAATTACGTCATTTAGACGGAATAAAATATAAAAGCCTCACAAAATCATGTTTTTCGACATACACAATTTCACTTTCTTCAATCCCACAATATATACAGCTAGTGGAACAATCAGCTTCCTAATCTGTTAAACAAACAGGTATGTGTCCTCACGCACGGATCTGGCTGGCAGTGAAATTCGTTCTTGTCGTGCCACCGGGCCAGATTTATTCACCAGAGCTTTCTCACGCCAAGGTCGCCCGTGGACTCTCGACATCTCTGCCTGCAGGACCGTCCGTCCGTCCGTCCGTCCGCCCAATCTCTCCCAACAAACGGCTGCTCTCTCGACCAGGCCGAAAGCGCGAGGGGAGAGACTGATAAGGAAGTTTGGAAGAATCTAGCAAGAATGGAATCGAAATGAAATCACCACAAACAAGACACGATTTTATGATGTCAGCCCCGGTGGAATGGAAGTTTGAGCACTTGCTTCCTGAACGCGAGTTTATAGCCGGGTGGGGTAATGTATTTACGGAGGTCAGAAAATACTCATTGGGTCATGTCACACTTGTGGCATGAATAAGAACCCAGGCCTGTAAATATCATTCGACAAGTTCCGTTCTAATGTCATCCCATTTTGTTCGACCAAGGAACGACCCAACAAGTGGATGTGATCGAGACTGTTCCATTGCCCTGCAGGCTAATACAATACAGGACTCAAAAACAGTTCCCAAGAGGTACAAATGTTTTAAAATATTGTCAATATTTCAGTCCATTTCCGGGTAGGCAAAAGAAATATATTCAAAGCCAAGAGATTAAAAACAACATCAACAATAGCATAGAATTTTCGAACAAAGATAAAATATATATTTTCCATTTTGCTACGTTTCCAAACCCAACTTTAATGTCCTATCCTATTTTATTACAGTTCGAAAAATAGAAAGAGATATAATCAAGATAAAAAACTTACAAATACAAAAGTCATGTGGTTCTTAAGATATTTCTTCTAAATGCAATGCAATGTGAAATGTGGCTTATAATTTCGTAACAAAACTAAATAGAAAATAATATGTTCGTTTCGTTATGGGGCATAGCAAAATAAAAAGTAACCACTTTGTTCTGTTTCCAAAAGGAATCGAAATACAAGTGTCGGAATGCATTTCGTTTCGTTGTTGTTTTTTCATAACCCAAAATGATGTTTCTGTGACGATTAAGTTTTCCATCTCCACAGCTGAAATGATCATATAGTGCGTGCCCCGACGGAAACGGGAAATCTCAACCAATGCATCACGTTTTCCGGAGGGCGAGAGTGTATCATGAGGTGAAATTTCCACAACTAACCTGTAAGACCTGGTTGCGAATGGCTGCCCGGTCATTCGTCATCGTCAGCGGAAGGTGCGCGTGCTCGCTTTGGGGGACTCGTCTTTATGTTGCTTTACATGAGAATCTTCGTATTCAGGAGCGAACTTGGTAAATTAAAATCAGATCAGTGATGTGGAATATACATCCACATTTAAGAGTGTTATTTGGGGAATGGTTCGTAATTATGACGGTAAAATAATTGGATTGCTTAAATGCAACCTTGATTTAAATACATAAATGTCATTACAAATTGCTATCATGTTTTTTTTAATATCTAATGAAATCGATTAGGTTTGTCGATGTGATATATTTCTGGGAATTTGGAATGGATACGGATTTTTTCTTAGCTTAGCTATACCAATATTGAAGGTGGAAGAATGGGTAATAGTTATTGTGATGTTGAATCGCACTACATACGAAGTAATAAAAGAGCATCGAAAAGTAAGTGTTTCAGTGTGTGGAATTGCAAAGTATTATAATCATTATTATTATTATTATTATTATTATTATTATTATTATTATTATTATTATTATATTGATGAGTGTGGGTATTCCTTCCATTATTCATGCTCAGAAGCGTATACTATTGTCTCGTGTAACATGTTCTAATTTTCTCTGAAAGCCGTTAGTTCGCAGTTGACTTCCTCAAACTACATCTGATTGGCAATTTACCAGGATATAATTAAAACTGATGTAGAAACATATTAAACCACATAAAGTAGTAATTTTCATTAGAGTTTATTTTCCTCCTTGGTCCAAATCGGCACATTCTTGCAATATTTTTTCGAATTACATGATAATCATGTAATTTATATAATAGAGTATTGGGATTTTTTAATACGCCAGTACACGAAATTAAATCGGAATTTCTCAGCGTTCACTGATAAGTTTAAAATTAATTTTCGATACATGTTCAATCAATTAACAAGTTGGAGGTTATTTAAATAGTGATACTCTAGATTCATAATTGTCAACGGTTACTTACAAATATCACTACATGGTTTTGTAAAACTTGTGTTTCGAGTACTAATTCTTCATGAGGTATTGGATGCAATATTTTCTCAATGACCAAGACCCACATTTTCAGATATCTTCAGAGAAAAGCGCGTATTATTAGGTAACAATTCACGTAACATACGAGGGATGGTGGCCTGTAGTAACTAGCCTCGGACGTGGAAATCAATAAACACAGTTTGTACGCGGGATAATAGAATGCATTATTTATTTCCTTCAACGTATAAAGCCAGCAGGTTATTAACTCCATAATCATATTACACGATCTGATAATTACAGGAAGTGTGACAAGTTAATTAATTTACGCGCGACGCAAAGTGATGAAATCCATCGAGGCGTGAATCTCTCGCTCCCCATGCAACGCATAACTTAAGGTCGCAAATCTGCATTCCGCATCTCGGTGGCAATGAATCTTTTCCAAATGAAGTACCTGTACGAAAATATTCAAATATTTAATGTTGTAGATGAAAGCTGATGTGTAAAGAGATCATAAAATGGCATATCGCAGAAGAGATTCATTTTTTCAAATGCAAAGTAAGTGGTTTCTGAACCTTGCATTTTCTTCTAGTGTTTCACAATTTAGTTAATAATTCTCGAGGAAAATATCGGCGATCAGATCAAATAAATAACAATAAAAGAAAATGAGTTCTTTCAATTTTTGTTTTAATTTGGTTTATATTCTCGTCAAACACTTGATTATACATTTTTGGACAAAATTTAACAGGTAGAAATTCTGAATAAGAAATATTTTTCGGAAAGGGGAACAGTCGTGTTACTTCTAAAAGTTCTGATTTTGTCAATTATTCTCAATCAATTTTAAAATGTCTTAAGTACTTCAATTTTTTAGTTTGACAAACTACACACTGCGTTGCTTAAATACCATTTCAAAGCCTAAAAAGGAGTAAAATGATCTTGAAACATTTGTATTTACAAATGAAAATTGCAATACAGATGCAGCACACGTAGTTTTCAAAGTAGCATGACCCGCAAGTAAAGAAGTGAAAGTTGTGTCATCTTCACAAAAGTACGATGTGCTCATCCTCTGTTTCTAAAGAACACACATATCAAATGTTCGACATTAAAATACTGAGGTTTGTTAAGTTACAGTATCTCTGACCAGTCTCTCCATTTGAGCACATATTTGTACATTTGCACAAGTAAGAGACGCGTTGTGTATAGTAGAAGCACGCTAAACCTGTGTTACTTCACATGAAGGTATTGCCTTCTAGCTAAATACAAGCTCAGACTATTTAACAACTTTCTTGTCTCTATGCCAGGCCTGCGCAGAGTTTTGCACTTTGTCTGACCTCGAGAGCCTGGCGCGAGCCACCCGACTGCAAAAGGGGAGAAATTTCAAGGGTGGGGATTTTGGGGGAAATTCTACGAGTAGGGACCATCAATTAGAAAGCGCAATTCGAACCACAGGTCAAGTTTTATTGCTTTGTGTATTGTTTTAGAAATGTTTTTGTCCATATTTAACTATGTGGAATATGAAAATATAACGAATTATACATATTTGATTTGGACACCAAATATTATAATTGCTTCTAGGGCTGATAATGTAATTAGCTTTCCTTCGATTTATTCACAAATATAGATTTGTGCTAAACGCAACATTAAGATACTGAATTGTTTTTGTTTGATGGTGACAAAATATAAACTATTTTTTCATTAACTATTTTTAATTGAAGAAAACTGTTCTCTCAACGCTAAATATATATTATTCTTAAAAAAATTCATTATTATTCTCTGCTAGAATTTCTCACAAAAGTAAATTATATTTATAATATCGAATCAACGAACACGTATTTATTTTTCATTTACTACCTCGTATAAAAATAGTTAGCCATTTGCATTATATTTAACAAGACCTATGCTAATCACACAATTGCACGTAACGTCATCAGAGAGGTTTACGCGTTGATATCTTCAAATTCATAATGGGCGGAAATAGTCACAATATATGTGTTAAACATAACCCTTCTGGCAAGTGCGAATATTTTTATGTCAATCTTGATGTGAGAGATTGCTCTCCCACTGATCATTTTGCTATCATTTGGAAATTACAACATAACTTGTAAATAATCCGTTTGTACGTTGTAAATTTTTGTTACTTAGAATAAAATAATGAAGTTTAAAAGGGCCACTTCTTTAAAATATTGCTTAAAAATCACAATGAGCATCTGCTAAAACATTACATGCAGTGGTGGATACAAACGTGGATACGCAGAAGTGCATAGAAGAACGTGAACAGTAAATTATGGCCCTTGTAACTTAAAACATGGGACGTCACTCATTTTAATAAGCGTGAAAATGGTTCCACAGCATTAGAAGCCCCGGCATTCAGTCTACGCGCCGCGTCGTGCAACGTCCCAGTCTTCTCCCCTCCATGCAAATTTTCTACCCCCCACCACTTGCACATTCGGCGCTGACGTGGGCGGACGGTCGGCTCGTAAATGCAGAATGCTCGCGGGAGAACGCGTTGTGCAAGCCTGCTGTAGAAGAATGAGGGAAGAGAAGTCAGGGACATTGACAAGTTCTTAAGGTTGCATTACACACGCCTTCCTCTTTTGCTTAAACTTATACATATTTTGCTCGAAAATGTACGGCTTCCTTACTTACAACCAGCAGTTTTTTTGAGTGTTAAAATATCGAAAACGGTGGCTCTATTGGTAATAAATTAATAATTACAATAATTCTTTCTCACATCCATTGAACAATAAAGCAAATAGCATAAAACAAAAAGCAAGCTCTCTGTGTTTTCCCCTTCAATATAGCTTGCAAAGGAAGAAAGGCATTAACCACTTATAGAACAACATCTTTTTCCAACGATGTTTGATTGTCTCAAAGCGTGAGAACATATAATGGTACTGACATGACACAAATACTTTCAAGCAATGACTTACATTAAAATATAATTACCACACATTCAAATATCCGGTAGAAGAGAAAACGTAATATATGTTGCAAGTGAAAATAGGTTTCTGAGTGGAATTTAATCTATAATCTATCATGAGTGGCAAAATTACTGCAAACGTGTTTCTTTATATAGTCTCTTAACACATTTCATGTAATTGTTTATGCATCCGTTCCACTTCGAAACGCATTACACATACAAACAGCGAACTCGCATCAAAAAAACGCATTCCGAACGTGAAATGTAATTAGGTCATAGTTGACATATGACATTTTGCACTTGAGCGCCAAGCCACAAGCCATTAATATGTATTCATCTAGGCAGTAAAATATCGCCATTGCCTATCAGACACCTCCCAAAATGAAAGTGGCAGTGATACTTCATAGACAGGGTGTGGCAGAGGGGCGCGGTCGAAAACAGCACGAGGAAGAGCGAGGTGTGGAGACAGCGGTCACACGAGCTGGGAGCATGTTCAAGGGAGCGGCCATTGTCAATACACTGGCGATCTCACATTTGTCACACTCCCACGGGCTAGATTTAATGATGATATTCACTCGTGTTGAAACCTGAGAACGGGTAGCATTCGAGTAAAAAGCGGAGTGTGGTACACATGAGCTAGAGAGGAGTGAGTGGTGAGTGAGTGGTGAGTGAGTGGTGAGTGAGTGGTGAGTGAGTGGTGATTGTGAGGTGGTGAAGTCAGTGGTGATTGAGTGCGTGAGTGAGTTGGTGAGTGAGTGGTGAGTTGAGAAGGCGAGTGAGTGGCGAAGTGGAGTGGTTGACTCAGTGGCGATGGAGTGTGTGAAGCTGAGTGGTGAGTGAGTGGCGAGTGAGTGGCGATGTGAGTGAGTGAGTGGACGTGAGAGTGAGTGAGTGAGTGAGTGAGTGAGTGATGAGTGGTGGGTGGGTAGTGTGGGGGTAAGTGGGTGCGCGAAGGATGGGCGAGTGAGTGGGCGAGTGAGTGGGCGAGTGAGTGGGTGAGTGAGTGAGTGGGTGGTTGAGAGTGTATGAGTGAGTGATTGAACAAGTGAGTGTATAATTGAGTGATTGTATGAATGAGTACGAGTATATACGTACGCGAGTGGAAAAGCAGGTGAGTTTTTTTTTATTCCAGGAGCGTCAACTGCTTAGGTCATTAGTACCACCAGTGTAGTGCTTGTATCCCAAGGCTGTTTCCATCACGATGAAACATGATGTTCGGCGCCGAAATAATACGTCGGCTTCCAATGTTTTCCAAAGATACCCTTGTCGCTGAATATACAGTGTAACAACATTACTTCATCATTGATTATACAGTGCACCAGGCAAGTCTCTCTGCAGTGGAACCAGTGGCTGGAGAGTGCTAGCAATATAAATTACTTAGGTAGCACGAATTGCAGCTTACAAAAAATAAAAAAAAAACTAAGTTGCGACCCCACAATCAGAGCAAGTGTTGTCCCCTTTACTTGTTTTTCTAGTGACTGTTATACGGACCTCAAATGCAATTGGTTAGTAGTGCTCCTGATTCGCACAGTGCGGAGAGACTCCTGCTCAACTTATTAATGTTAATATGAGCGCCCTGTCAAAGAATATATATTATATATATATATATATATATATATATTCCTTCAGAATAATTTTGTTATATACTTTTCAAAATCTCAAGTAATCTTTTTTCAATATTTCTTTTCCAGATTTACTTATTCCAATGCAGGAAGAAAACTTTCAACTGTGTGAGCAGCCCATAGAAAAGGGTTTCATACTTATGCAGCTTTTCCAAGCTTCGATTGCCGTTTCATTTGTGATTCAATTCCGAATAACCGTAAGCAAAAACAACCGAGCTGGCGAAAGGCTTTGCCATAGAAGATAAAGGACCAACCATTAATCTGATCGAGGCTATGGATTAAGTCTACATCTAAAAGACGTGGTGTAAACTGCTACTGATTTAGTGCGAGCCTATGCAAATCCTCAAGGAGACCACTGTTGGGTTGACTAATGCGATCTTCAAGAGGTAGGAGAAAAACAGTCTTCCGCGTGTTTGCTGTACTTCCAAATTTGTCATCATCAAGTTTCAGTTATCACATTTCAGTTATCAGGTGACACTCCACACCCTCAGTTATTACCCCGGCCTTTTCATATCTTGACCCTTGCCTCCTCTCCGTAAATCCGATGTGTCTCGTAAGCCTTCTGTGGCCACCAACTGTCTCCTGCCGCCAGTGTCTCGTAAGCACATGGAGACTGTTGAATTGTATTGTATGTAGCGAGGTTTGGTGGCTGTCAGGGACTCTAGGCCCATTACGGGGCTCTCTCCCCAAGCACGCAGATTGTGACATTCACATGTCAAATACGGGCAAGGAGAGGTCTGGAGAGGAATGAGGCATTGAAAGTGCTGCACGGTGGTTGAAATAGCACTGATGTCACAGCACTGAAGCAACTATCCATGTTCAGAGCGGGATTTGCAAATACGTCAGCTCGCGGCTGGCCGTTGTGTAATCGCGTTGTCTACTACACTATGGGATCCGGCCTGTACTTCCGAAGTATTTCTACGTCATGGGGAATACGTCACTTAAGAATAGGAGTCCATTTCATCGTCGAGCTCTGAGAATGCGAGTGAACCTCATCGCCCAATTTACTGGTGCAAAAGAAAGGCTCAAACGAGGTGTGGTCAATTGCTATTTGTTATATATCCGGTTTTCCCCTGGAATTGCTCAAAGCACACGGACACAGCCGATCAGACTAGCGAGTGTCGGAACCAATCAGGTGTCAAAAATTCACCTCAGCCGAATCTGAGACATCGAATCTCTCGGTTGACGAAACATGAATTGCGGACATGGAAGTCCATATCGTACCCTTTCTCGCAACGCAACAATCATCGGTACCCTGTTATTAATTTGAAGAAGCGATTATCAAAAGCGTCGGACTTTAACTTCATAATTAATGTATTAAGATCAGTTGTTGGATATCTCAACTGTTGAAAAAAAGTAACATTATGGCAACAAGAGAATCACACGAACATGATAGCAAAAAGATGACAATATGAGAGCAAAAATAGAGTTCACGAGTAACTAATACATTTGAATTGGGTCCATCTGGTAACAATTTGCAATGCCTACGCATATAAATACAGTTTTATCTCTGCAAGGAAACCTCCGATGACAAGACAATCTTCGCGAGAAGAGTGAGGGGGTAAGAGTACAGCTGAAAGGGCCCCGATCCGACCTCGCTCTATTCGTGCTGAAGTCCGCGCACGCACGTCCAGTTGGTAACTCTTCGAGGCGCTGTGGAACCTGGAAAGGAGTGTCGGCGCCGCGACAGGTCACTGGAGAGCAAAAAAGAGAAAGCATGGAAAAAGCGCGGGCCCGCGTGCACACGCAAAGCCGCGCCGCGCCGCGCCGCGCCGCGCCGCTCCGCTCCGCACTTCGCAACTGATACGCCACCGGCCGGAGGCGACGACGGCGGCGGCGGCGGCGACTTCAACGGGTGCGGCGGAGACTGGCGAACACTTTGTGGCGGAGGCGGCATGGTGAAAGAGAAGAGGGGGTGGTGATGGAAGTAATGGGGATGGAGAAGAGGCGGTGATGATACATGTCGGTTCAATCCAATAACGCCTTCTTTTATTTGGCAAGGTTCAGGACATTAGGCCTGTTCTTTCGCTTGACCACGCAAATTTCGCCAAGATTCTTTCACCATCTAACAGAGAAAGACGATATCACTCTGGCGGCGAGACAGGTGATTTGAATTTACTTCAGAAGCTTTTTTTAGGCTTGAGGATATTTCACATGCAGTTTATCTACAACATGGGATAGGCAGCTTCACTCCCTACTGAAGGAAGAGGTAAAAATGATTTTTTGACTTAAAAAAATGCATGAATTTGATCGAAATTGATCCTGCAAACTTTGATGTACCATTATGATGCTGGCGTTAACACTACTAAAGCCACCAGATATGGTTACGATGTAGAAGAGGTGACCGAGATAAAAAGTTATGGTGTTAGAAAAGAGGCGGCACGACGATGTGATGGAAAAGATGACTGCTATAGAAAGTGAAATGGTGGTATACAAGGGAAAGCAGTGATGAATACATACGGCGATACAGACGCGAAGATGGTGATAATGATGGCGACGGTAACGGAGGTGATGATGGTGATGATGGTGATGGCGTCAGGCGGCAACGAAGGCGGCAGAGGTTTTGGTGGCGGTAGGAGTGGTAGAGGCGACGGTGGTGTTGATGTCGTCGGAGCCGGAGTCAGATATCGTAATGACGGTGGCAGTGGTGACGGCGGCGCCACTGGCAGACCTGGCGCCTCGAGGCGGGTAATCTGCGCAACACGGACGCGGGAGAAATACAAACCGAAGCGACGAGTGGCAAAAACTGCGCTATGGCGGCATTCCCAACGCCTCGGGGTGACAGGAAACTTATCTCTAAAAACTAACTTTCTTTCTTCACCGCAGAAAGGAGGAGGAAGAATAAAAAACGACTCTCAACGCAATCGCAAAAATTCTATCGCACGAGTCCCCTCTGTTGCATGCATTTTTCGCTTCTGTTCAGCCCAGATGAATGAACCAAATTACCAACATTTCTTCTGTTAGGGTTTTACGTATTCATTCGTAAAGTAATGCAGATCATGTAATAACTGCCATTAATGACATTATTGCCCTTCGTTCAACCTAACATTGGCATTGAAGGTTTATTTTGTAAACATTGTTATATTACCCAAAAGATATAGTTACAGTAACTTTCAAAATAAGTTTACGGGAAAAATTATGAAATTGAATTGACAGGCTTTCTCTTTCATGATAGTGCTTTCTGTTATGTATTTGACAAAGTCAAATTCAATCGCCATCATGTTTTCGCATTTGGCAACATCAAACGAATGAATGAAATATGTCATCAGTGTTCAAGAAACGTGATACATCTAAACAAATTAGTCAATAACAAAATATTTTAGTATATATCTTAGCAGAAATGTTCATTAGTAAATTTTTAAAAAATACATTTCTGTTCTGAAAAATTACAATTTTCCAAGATGTCACTATTCTTATGCACGAACTATGAATGCTTTTAGTTTCAAACTACAGACATAACATTTTTTTCATCGAAGTCACGTTTCTGTTATCATCCGTTGCTTTTCTATCAGTTTCTTTGAAGTAGTGTTGAAAATATTCAATATTCGCCTCGACGCGGAATCAAATCCTGGACCGTAACATTGAAAGCTATAACGCTATCTGAGCAACCCATGGTTCTGAATAATAATAGTAATAGTAACAATAATAGTAACAATAACAGTAACAATAATAGTAACAATTACATTAACAACAACAGTAACAATAATAGTAACAATAATAAATAATAGTAATCATAATAGTGCATTAACATTCTATGGTCTCATTACAATATTAATTAGATATTATCCAGCAAACTCTAAATGGCAGCGAAATTAACTTCGTAGATATGGATAAAATGTAACTCTCTTTTGTCAATATTTTTCAAGAGCATCGTTATCCGTACGTTTATCAGCTGTAAGACTCTTCTTCGAAGAAGTACAGATGCTATCCTAATTGAGATAAATACAAAATTCTCCCAACTATCGCATGAAATTATTAATATTGGTTGGGGAGGAGAGCTCTTCTCTGCCTCCATTTTGTTGTGTTTTTATGCTCCAGTTAATCTAGACCCACGGGTTCCCTGTAGGGTCACTTATAGATCCCTTGAGTTCAATGAAATTTTAGTGAGGGTCAGTGAAGGTCAATGGGTCAACTGAGGGTCAACAGAGCAAAATTATCTGGTGACATATGTATAATCAAAAATAATACACCATTGCTTGCAAGAAACTATTAATGAAGTTCATAATAATTTCTTTTATAAAGCTACGAAACATCAACAATGAATAACAATTTCGGTCATATTCTTTCTTTTCGTTATTCATCGTTAGAATGTTTAGAAAACTTAAGAAATTATAGCTATATATTCACAATATTGTTCTAATGCGGAAGAAAATATTCAGGCAACACGCAACAACAGCAATATTATGGTCCATTCTCATAAAAACGATCAATATTTCATAACCGTTGCACATTAATGAAGGTGAGAAATTCGGCACCACAGAAGGGGAAGCGTCAATTTTTGAGAATTTCGCAATTGTTATCTTTAAGACATTATGGAATTCTTTGTATTATGAATGTGTGTTTTACAGATAAAAATGTAAGACGTCGATAAAGAAAACTATTTTAAAAGGGTTGGAAGTACGAAAATGGTTTGTTTCATCTACATCATTAACAATGTCTCTTGTGACACACCAGATCTCATGGTGTTTTTTTTTAATTTTTTGGCTTATTAAAAAAATACGAAAAAATAGGGACGAGTTGAGTGTTAATTCTAGCCGTAAACGGCTAAAGAAAGGAGTAAACAGTGAAATAAAACCTTTATTGTGATAAACAACGTTGTACGCCTAATCTTATTTAGATAATTAAGGAGGCGTAATGGAAATCATTTAACTTCACCTGAAATTAAAATTAATTTGCAATATTTTTTCCTGTCTCATAATTTGCTAAATTGCTCGAGACTCCGTATGTAACATGTAGCACGACAATAAAAATTGCTACGGGCGTAGTAGTGTTGAAGTGCGCAATGAAGGGAATACTATTAATATTTTGCATAAAAGAAGTTGCGGCTTTAGTACCATCACATATGTAATGAAGCAGGGAATATCACTTCTAAAACTTGTGAACATTTCTTATTGATGTGCTTCTCTGACGTCAGAGGAAGGTGTCTCCTGGGAAGTGCGCCGGCGGCGTGAGGTGGGCCCCGAAGACCGGAAGAGAGCACAAGGGGCCTTGGCGACATGCAGAGCCGGGCGTCGTTCCCGCAGAGCGAGCACAAGGCTCCTGCTCGGCCTTGGCCTCGCGCGGCCCGACGACCGGCCGCTCTCTCATTGCCATTCCCATTCGCATTGTTCCTCGCTGGAACTCCAGTCCCAAAAGTCCTACGTAGTGTCCTCGTCACGAACTCTATTAAAACTACGTTCCATCTCTACTACGCTAATCTCTACTCTACTCTTTAAGAAGACGCAACAAAGCACATCGCGGCATATGAATACATATTTTGTTTATAAAAAACACAACTACAGTTCTAGGATTGTCAATTACATTTACATTTAATTCTCCAAAATGTGACAAAAATGTGAAGAGAAAACTGTTCGTATGTTGCGATCATTTCAGAGTACTTTAGAATTCTTGCCACGCAATTGCAAAATTGTCATTAATGGCTATGTGATAGAAATTGGTAGTGACTGATAATGATATTGTAATTCGTAAACATAAAAAGGTACTTCGTGGGTCCACAATAATCATTATTGTAGGCTCATTATCAATCTGCGTGCCACATACAATTTACTATTTCGGTGCCCAAAGGTTCCACTCATTAGGATTTTTGCTTTACGTCTTCATTTGTCGCCTTATCGTTCGGGATAGTCAGGCCTCCCAGAGGCAAAGAATCTAATCAAGTCACGGAATTCGATATAAGTGCAAAACGAACATAAATACGACGAATTTCCTCAAGAAATGTGAGGTATATGTTGGGATTCCACATGGAACATGAGCCATATTATGAGATTCCACATGGAACATGGCATATTATGGGAATCCTAATAGAACATAAGGCATATTATGGGAATACACAAGGAATGAGAAATATGTGAACGCACAAGGAACATGAAGAATACGATGAGTTTCCAAGAAATACTAGAAGCAAAAAAAGAGTCTACAATAAATATAAGGCAATTTCATTGCACCAATTTTAACAAGTGCCATCCATCACATTCTACAAACAACTTATTTCACCCGCTCGTATTGTTTTCTAAAACAGGACATTAAGGACATCTAACGTTGCGATCTCGGTCAGGCGAAATTTTTTTCTAAAACAAAACATCTAAGGACATTTAAAGTTGCGTTCTAGGTCATGCAGAATTTTTTTCTCAAACAAGACCCCTAAGGACATCTAACAATGCGATCTAGGTCACGCAGAAAACCTCGCGTCGACTCCTCTCTACCCACGCAACGCCCAGTCGTTTCCCTGGCGTTAGGGTCAGTTGCGCGGCTGTTGCTGTCCAAGTGATTTGCACCCTCAGTACCGGGTGGCGGGGGCGCGGGCGCGGCGGGCGCGGGCGGGCGCGGCGGGGGCGTGGGGGGGGGCGGGCGCGGGCGCGGGCGCGGCGGGGGCGGCGCCGGGCGGGGGCGGTGGGTGCGGGCTGGGGGCGGGAGCGGGAGCGGGGTCGCGGGCGCGGGCGGGAGCGCGGGCGAGGGCGTGTTTACGGTTCCAGCCAGCGGATTCCCCCGCGCCAGGCCGTTTAGCACCGCAAGCCCAATCGCCGGTGGAGAAATACCAATAAGCGCACCTACGCGAACGTACGCCGCCCACGCCTGGAAACACAGTGGCACACGGAGAACATGGCGAAAATGAGTGGGATACACATGCGCCGGATCCTTGACACAGTTTGCCTCACTCAAGATTATGAATTGTGTAGAATGTTAAATAAATTATTCGCATATTTTATAGAAATTTTTAAACGCGACCACGAAATTTTAGATTTTTTTAAAATATATTCGCTATTGCAGAGTATTTCACTTCCCACGCTAGTAATCACGTTACTGTTACTCTCATTTTACCCTACGGCCTACTGCCTTTTAATAGATGGAAGAATTTCACGCGAATGATCATTTCACGCATCTAATATATAGGGTGAGTCACCTAACTTTAACACCGCCTGTAATTTTTGTACAGTGGAAGTTATTGTAATGCAGTCTCACTGAAGTGCATGGGGAATAGGACCAATTTATAAATATATTCATTTCCATTTTATTACTTGTGTTTATGCGTTCACCGATTGCGATAAAATTGTCAACTTATTGCTGGCACTTGCGCAAAGAATATAGGCATAATAAAAAGTGAATAAGCACATGTCTGTCGCACATTTACACGCGTTGATGATGATTTTATACGCTTATGATTTCACTTGTATTTTATCTCGTGTATTAAGTAACGTTTTTAAAAGGAACTATATACATTCTTAGTCTATCATGACGAGCGTAAAGAGACGAATCCAAAGATATACATGTTGTCTTATGTTAGATAAGCTTAGATAAGATTTTTGAGTAATTTTCATTTTTCGCGACTCGTGTTTAACGGATATTGTAATGCCCCGAGCGGGTCTTAGCAGGGAGCAAACAGGAGCGCAACGTGACCTTGGGTGGTGGACTTCCGTTATCCGTTAAACCGAGTTAATCCGTTAAATATCCGTTAAATGCGAGTGTCAAAAAATAAATATTACTACGAAATGCTAATCTAACTTATTACAATATTTACATTATTGGATTTGTCTTTCTATGCTCGTCATGATACAAACTAAAAATATTATAGTTCCTCTTGAAAAACCAAGTCACTTCAATATCTCGTAGAATACAAGTTATAAAATGAAAACTGATACATTCATCAATTAGCACCATTTCCTGATGCACTTTCGTGAAAACTGCATTGCAATAACTTCAATTGTTCAAAAATTGCAGGAGGTGCTAAAATGACGTGACTCTCGTTGTATAACAATCAACATTAGTTTGATTGTTCTATGTAATGGTTTGGACATGGTTGTCAAGTATCCTAATTTTATAATGTTCTTCAAGTTTGGGCATTCCGCGTTGGTCAATTTGCTATGACACTGTCTTGAAGAAATTTGATTTACTTGTGAGAGATAACTTGTAAGTAATAATTCCGGCCGATATTCCATAATCGCAGCGACTGAATATGCAGAAAGGTGGGCTTAATACTTGAGGGTGCGGCGAGTTGCGTTGAGCTTTTCTTCAGGGGCGCAAGAGTCAGCATAAATGCATAAAAGCATTATCAACGCGTGTCTATGTTCAACAGACATGCGCACATTCTCATAGTACTATGCCTTTTTTCGATTAGTGAATGTAAGCAATAAGTTCACAAACTATTATTGTAAACGACACGGCAGCGCCTAAAATAAAAACAAACATTGATTTTTGTATTATATTATATGCTTTCTCTAATGGACTTCTCAAAACTGTTGAATAACAGACGCCTAAGGGAACAGAAATATCGATCTGGAACACTTTACATTATCAGATTGTGATTTACAAAAACTTAAGTAAAGGAGACAAAGTTTCAACAAGGGTTTGAAAAGTGTTTCAAAAAGTTCGTGAATTTACGGGATAATATCGAAATACATTTCTACTTTGCTGGCAATAACTTTTTCTTCTTGTCGATAGTATTCCGTTATTGACTACACAAATACTTGTAGAAAACGTTCTAATTTATATTATAGAGAAACGAACGTATATTTATTCAAATCTGATAAACAAATATTGTAAAAGTAAACACAAATGCTCAGACACTAAATTATACGAATAAGATTTAAATAATTTGTCTCACGAGATGGAACAAAATCTATTTTTATGGAAAATCATGATCTTTTAAGACCATGTTCCTTTCGCAATAAATAAATAGTGTGTTATTAAGCATATGAAATAATTAATAAATACATAATACTCAACTTCACAAATTTAATTCCTTTACACTAAATTTGTGTGAGCATGTTTACTCAACAGACAATTTATTCGCTCTAAAATTATTGTAAACAAATGACGTATTAAGTTTTAAAGTAATATACTGATTTTCCTTCATTCAGTAACACAGTAGCAACCTGTAATTTGCTCAATTTCGACTTCAAACTGTTTCTAGGCCACAATAGATTAATACTTACACTATGAGAATGTGCGACTAAATCTTTCATAATTGACTAATAATCGATTATACCGCTCTCGCAGACACCCCTTCTACAATACATAGATCGCACGTCAACACTGCACTTCCAAATTTTCTTCTTTCCTCAACGATTCGCCTGCAAATGAGAGAAAGTAGTGCAATGATTATGCATTGCGTTATTTCCTCCCAGAGGTAACGACGCCATCGCTTTGGAATAGAAGAAACAGCGCCTCGTGGTCACTTTTACTCTCAAGAACTTCGCTTTTACTTTCTTTTAGAGCGCTTACTCTTTTAAAAGAAACTGCTGGGATTTCTCGTGCTTTCATTTCGTCATCCCCCTTTTCCAATCTTCCAGAGATACCGACTGTCTCGGGGGGACATTTGTGTTGGGACGTTCGTAGTTGGATGGTAGCAATGAGGAAGTAGTAATGAAATAGCATCTCCATTTTAGTGATGGACTGGTAACGAGATGATAATGACGGGTTGGTCACCACAAAACGGTTACAAGTACGGTATCACAACGATGTTGCGGTGGTGAAAGTGTGGTACTGACGGCATAATACTACTCTAAAGGTTCTGAGGGAATGAGGCGGAGGAGAGGTAGCGACTTTACAATACCGGACGAGCATTGGGTGAGTACGCGTGCGTTTAAGCAGAAGGTGGGGTGGTGGGCGGGTCCGACATGCAGCGAAAACGCCCGATGGTACAACAAGCGACAGGGCCTAGCATGCGCCGAAGCTTCAGCCAAGGTGAAAACGTGTTTCGGCACCGACGCGACTCTCGTCAAACTGAGGTCTGTTTGTCCTCGTGCGAGATGTGAATGGGTGGAGAGCCAGCGTGTGTTGCGGAGGAAAGATTGACTACGGGTGCGAGTCTGTGCCCCTCGTCCCCAGTGCACTCTGTGCAGAAGGTGCTAACTTCTCGAAGCTATACACATAGAAATAATGCTGACTTCGTACTGAGCATCTAGCAGTTAGTACCATGTAAAGGTATTAGCGCGTGCTTGCAAATGTTTCCTCATGATCACCGAAGAGTATGGATGGCATTTTGCTTCTCATTGAATAAACGTTGTTGAAATGTCCATTTCTATATTTTTTTTAAAAAATGCGTTTAAAATTAATTTATTTAATTCTAGAATAGGTATATCATGGAAACTATTTATCTGCAATAATAAATTGTATAAACCTTTGTGAAATGGAAATAAACTAAAGCACTTCAAAAATCAGACCCAATTCCTTGCAAAGATATTTGCGGTATTGAAATTTTCTTCGACGTTCTACTTGAACTAAAAACACAAATAATTCTTCCCAATCCTATTACAAGATTGAGTCAACATTTCATTTTGTGACTTGTACCTAACGCGACCAAATTCAAGTTGGAATACCATACACAAATTCTTCTCTTTAAAATCGAAACTCACATTCTGCCAACATCACTATCTACTTCAAAATTATCATCCTACTTCACAGCTATTAACTTTACTTCTATTTCTAACGTCAAAACGATTATAGAATGGGTCAACGACGTTTTTTGAGGGGGAAGGAGTACAAACGGCGATATTTTATTCTTGTCATGGAAATAAGACAATAAAGCTGTAGATATGTGGCGGCGTTTCCGTAGAATGTACCAAAAGAGATGAACAAAGGAAAACTTCTACAATAAATGTATTTCTAAAGAGATACTCCTGGGTAACAATTGCCAAAAATTGAGGTATTATCATCTATTCAGTCCACGGTCTTTTAGTGTATGGGTATGAGTGTAAGTAGTTAATATTTTTATAACAATTTAAAGGGAAAACAATAAATACATTCCTTTACTTGTCATGTTACAGTCGTATTTCAGTTTGAAAATGAACGATTGTATGCTTTCAACTGCCCTTCAATGCAATAGCGGCAGATCTATTATTCCCCATTTACCAGATGTGAATTTGAGCCCAAACGGTATCGAAAACAGCCAGCCTTTTCCGATTGCCTGTGCTCCGTCCGCGTGTGTTCTCGAGAACAGCTGCTCTGCGGGGGCAGGGCCAGCGCAAACACGAGCACGTGGCTGCTCTGTAAACACTGCTTTCGAAGTACAGGTGCCACTCCGACTCGCGCTTCGAAGCCACTCCTCCGAGCAGTGACTGTTGCCACTGCAATGTGTGGCTGGGAGGTACTAGGAATCGAGTCCCGATGGAGGATGGTTTTTTTATACTAGCTAGATAACTAGAGAGACTCTAGCCTCCGCCTGGAGGAGAATTAAAGTGGCTAATAAGTAGTTTTCTGGTTTCTATAAAAATTAATTCTAGGCATATGCCGGAGTAGTAAACTAACGAACGCACCACGGACCGTGCGCGATCTTAATTTTCTTATTCTTGTCCCATCCTCCCCTATTCACTCACATACGGCAACACATACGGTTACATTACTACGCAAGCAGGGAGAAAATCAAGATCTTAGATCTTGTCTCGACTCGGACAGGAACCTGCTGGCGAAGATCTCAGGAGAGATCCTTAGATAAAGTGTACATTATCTCCCCGGGGTTTGCAGTGTTCCTCCCCCGATGGGACGTGAGATTCATCCTCGGCCTATACATTGGCTTGCCGTATTCCCTCTACAGGTATCTCCGCCAGCAGAGCGCCCCCTAGTCTAGGCAAACCCAAAGCTCCAGACTGGTTTCCCCGGATTTGGAATACTGTAGTGTATTTAAGTTTGTGTAAAGAGAGAGGAATTGACAAGGATGAAGGAGTAAAGATATAGAACTTAAAAGAAAAAATGTCAGTCTAGCCTAAACAACTTCAATGTCTAAAGCAACATGAACTTGGTGATTTTCAGCAATATAAAAGTAACATGACTTCAGTAGCTTCTCTTCAAAACTTTCGTTTAACTTACCTTCGTAAACCAGAAATAGTGAAACTGAATGGTTACGCACGTATTGTACAATAATCGTTGTTGCAAACGGTATGTAAAAGAAGCATTCCGAACCATTCAGTACCAGTAATAACCAACAGTTAATGGAAGGAAGTTGCAAAGTAAGTGTCAAACAACTGCTTTATGCAGTGTCCAGCTGCCCTTGGTAGTAAATAGAAATTTCTAAAAATATGTTTTTATTGTGTAATCGTTGAAAAGAGTTAAGTTTGTTTATAAATGAGTCAAGATAATTATTAAAATTATTACTTATTGTTTAGAAAAAATCAAAGCAGTAAGGGAGAGAAACTTTTAATTCTCCGAGGAAAATAATACGGCTCACGTTAATTATATTTTCAACAATTATTCAAGCTTCAAAAATCGTGCCACTGACAAGCTCAAACCGAGGGTACATACTTAGGGTCGGACTTAAACAGTGAAGTTCTATAATTATTTAGTTCAACTGGCACCGGAGACAATTTAATTGTCTACATTCGATACCAAAGGTCACACCGAAAAAATGTGTAAGTTCTCCGCAATATGTTTCAAAACACTAATTCATTTTTCTTGAATAATTTTCGCCCAAAGATATCTGTTCACCCACAGACAAAGACGATATTGACATAAAAAATAGAAAAACACAGAAATAATACGCACTCGATAAGATGCTGTTCGCTAAAATCTAGGATCTAGAGAAGGGAGGAGAGATTTTTTGACTGATCCAGAGTAAACACGAAATGTATCTGACAATATACGAGTACACATTAACACAAAAATTAAATATATAATGTTTTGACTTTCAGGTAAATTTCCAAATAAAGCTGAAAAATAACTTGATTGAGTTTCCTGCATATGACGTTTGTTTCATTTCCTTTGGTGCTTGAGGATATACAAACTTCCGCAGCTAAAAATATATTGGTCAAAACCACACAAATTTATTTCTACGGTCAATAATATGCAACTTTAAAGGTGAGGGTACAAACCATTTTTTACATTCATTATACTACCTTGAGTGCTGAATTTAAGTTTCATTTTTAATAATCCGAAACATAAAAAAATAAAATCCGCAACGGTGGCGCTCCACGTTGCCTGCAGACGGAACTAAGACAGTAAAATAAAGTACTTAATTTTTCTTCCCTTATGAGTCGTATCAATTGATATTTCAACCTTAATACACCTACGTCTCGTCAACACCAAAACAAAAGGTCTCAAAAACTTTTGGTCACCAATGCACAATTTATCCAGATTCACCCAGTTTAGCTACTATTGCACTTTTCAGTACGTTCCTGTGACTCAGTGACGTCTTATCCTTCTGCATGAGGAAAACTCGCTCCAAAAACATTTCCTTTGTTTGCCCGCGAGTATCTCCCGCACACGGTCGTGGGCTGGCGCACCAGATGAAAGTGAAAACACACACACACACACACACACACACACACACACACAGTGGTCGACCTTCGAAGACGCCGACACCGTCGGAATCCCCGGTTGCGGAGACCAGTGAGACGGGTTTGCCCGCGTTCCCAAAACCAGACCCGCGCCCGAGGTTGCGTCGCCGCTTAATTCACAGCAGGCGCATCGTGTCAGAACTTCCTTCCTGTCGGCGGACCTCAACCGAGATGGCTCAGTGGCAACATCCGTTTCTGCATCATTGATCGGGGGTGCTAGGGTTCGAGTGTTCCGACGTTGGGTGATTTTCAAGACAATGGATCTACAAGGGTCCAGTTCAACCTCTGTCTGGAGACGAATTGTAGCGATCGGCTACCAAAAACAGTAGTCAGAAGAAAGACCAGGTGAATACCACTGCATTTCCCTAACTATCTGGTCACGGCTTTTGCGCGATCTTTCCTTCAACTTGTCCTCTCCAACTTTTCCGTTCCCACAGACGCGTACACTTCATGCACTGCATGATGGAGGCAGGTTGGAAACTTAGACCTTGTCCCAGCTGGGACAGTTCTCTGCTGCGAGAAAACAAAACCTGGAAAAGGAAAACCCACAAATCGAGTGTAGATAGGCTCCAAATCTCACTTTCCAGAGCGAAGAAACACCGCTATCCCCTGGGATATAACACGCACTATGCTTAAGGGAAAATAACAATTGCTAACGCACACGCAAACTACGTCTCACGAACCCGCATGAGAAGGTTAGATTAATCGTAGGCCGACGTTTTTATTAAAGCCTAGTGTAGGTAGTTTTTGTACCATTCCTAAATGAAATGAGCTGTGAGATTCCTAATGTTTTAAGCTGTGTAAAAAATACATTATGAAATTTTCCTAATGCGACACAATAGAATTATATTTTATTAAGATTCTAGTTCCTTAGCGGAAGTGGAAGGGGAAGGATTTTTTCAGTGGATGGGTTAGTAAGCGGCTACATATGAGTGATGATAGAGCAAAGCAGAAAGAAAGGTGTGGGAAACGAGATAACCCTGAGAAAACCTTCCGCAAATAAGGTGTGTCCATCACAAATCCCACATTCATCTAACGGGAACTGAGCCCCGGTCCCGACATTGGAAAATGAGATGTCGTCAGATCGATACGTCTTGCTACGCATAAAAGTTTCTGGTTCGGTTTCTGAGTAAACAGGAACACAAAAAAGAAACAAAATTTAGTTTAAAAAAATATTTTTGCAAAAAAATTAGATGGACAATACTCCAGCAAACTATTTTCAAAAAATAACACGTTAACGCATAAAAATTTCATGAAAAACATTAAATATTTTAACAAAACTGATTTAACACAGTATTATATATTATAATATTTAATACTGTACGTCGTCATTTAGACAATACTGCGTAACTGTCATCCTTGACACACTAGGCATTTTTGGCATACTTTACATTACAAGTACCATTTAATAGCATGATAAATGTAATTTAACCTTTATTACGTCTGATATTGCATTTCCGACACTATCAATTAGAAAGAGCTATGCCCGTTGATATCAGGGATCGAAAAATTAAAAAAACTGTCAGATTCGTGGTATTGTTTCTTCAACGACGATATATTGTATACATTATATAAATGTGCAATGCTTACGTCATGCGTGTGTGTAGTACAACAATTATGTACATTCCAATAATATGAAAAAAAGTTGCTGCAACTCGTGAATAGCAAATATTTAATGGTGAGAGGCCTTTCCCTGGGGGCGTTGCTGTAGCATGTCGCCAGTTGTGTTGTAAGCAGTGACGCATTGAGTAAGAGAATTCAGTCAGCACGCACAATATGAGAACAGGCAAAATAACAGAATATTTCCATTTTCAGCCAAAATCAAAATTGTTACATTGTTGTTTTTTAATATTTTCCCCCTGAGTTAATGCATATATAATGAACTGATCTTTCTGTAAACAGAGGTAGCACATTTTTCTTTCAGTTTCTACGCGCCTTGAAAATTAATAATGGAAATATTTTATAAATATCGAGTTAATTCTTCAGTGAAAAATATATGAACATATTTAACTCCCAACAAAGATTATTCGTTGCATTTTTAATTTATAAAATTAACTTCTATAATAATTGTAATTACGTTCCATGATTAACGTTTTCTAATGTTGAAATTTTCTGACTTAGTAGTACGTATGTAGCTTCTCTTGTAAAGTTTAGAAATGCCTGTCTAAAACATTGAATTTCTTAACGCTTCCAGTTCTACCTTCATTTCCTGACTTCACTCAGAATCGTATGGACGGGTGAAGCAGTTATACCCCACACATAAAAAACAAGAGTAAACCGAATAATAATGAAAATATTACTTATTGGCAATATTATTCATTATATTTTGTTGTCCTCATTGTACATATTAAATCACAAGGCATTTTTTGGTTGATGGGGACAATGTTACAAATTTGCCTCTCCCTCTTGGCTTCTTACATTTTTTAAAATCTTTGTCAATTTTCGTTTCTATTGCGCCTACAATACGAAAAGAAATGAGAATCTTCATTAAAAAACGCGGTGACTATCGGACATTGGAAGTAACTTCTTGACAAATTTATGAGATTTTGCGGATCAACGTAAGGATGTCAATTCACAAAACTGGCACTTCATGATCATAGGTCAGTTAGATATGTGTTATTTCCAGAAAAGTAGTAACATTCTCTTCTCAAGAGAACAATAGGCATTATGACGCGACGTTTACAAGAAAATACTTACGGGCGGAATACATTAAGAGGCATTCAAATAAATTACTACAGCAATTACCGTCATTTACTTGCATATACAATACTTCAACTACCTCTAAACGTCACTCGACTCATAATCAAACAAATACAGATAGAACTATCATCCAAAAAATATGAATAATTATTTACAAACAAAATACAACGAAGAATTTCTTTGTTTCTTTACGTACTTAGCATTGTGGTAATTACGACTCGTTCATCCATTAAACAAAGAAAGTTTATTTACGTACTACTCATTTCACAAAAAATTCAAATATTTACTCTGAATCTGTAATAGTTACTCAAAAAGTAATAAACCATTATACATATTTTTATTGTATTTAATATTTACGCAATCTAAAAAACAGAAAATAATTGTTAATGACTTTAAACGGTATGTATCTCCTATATTTCTTTATCAAGGCATGAAAGTAATTGGGTATTGGCAAGGGTAAAAACTGCATTGAAGACTAATTAGTATTATGAGTACAAGGGCACAAATACTATACATCTAAATGCGTATGTGAGCCAGATAGATGACATATATGATTGGAACGTTGTTTGAAGGGCCAAGTGTGTTGAAGCCAACATTGCGAACGTTTTCGCCACCGAGTAGACTATCTGTAGCTAATGTATAGACGTGTCGTTCTAACATTGATTAATTTATCCTAATTTCAATGTATTCATAAGGTCCACTCATGTGTCACTCCTATAACAATGTGATTTCCAAAATTTCACTTGCATCCCCACAAATAAAATAACGATTATTCAATGTCTTCCAGAAGGTAGAAATTAAAAATTTATAAATTGTCAATTTTAATTTTATAAAGAGAACATTTAAGTATATTTGAAATTTATTAACATGGGACTTTTGTTGAGAAAAACTATGTCATTGATGAATAGAAAGAACAATTATGGAAAGATGCAGATAAAAGGCACACAGCTCATTGTAGTGGTATCAAACACTTGAGAAAGGGTTCACTAAATATAAAAATGGGAACTGAAAACTTCTGCTTATTCTCACGACAAAAAAACAAATCAAAATAGAACTCTTCAATGTCCAAAACATCTCAATCGTCTTGTAAACTTGTTAAGAGATTCCCTCCATCTGGGTTCCTCGCAAGCAACACAATATAATCTGAGAAGCAACCAACAAACAAAAAGCGAAATTTCATGCGTACAACACTCCACTCCGACATTGACATTAGGTACAGCAAATTACAGTCAATTATATATCAGAGTGTCTGTACTAGTTATCCACAACACTTTCATTCCCATGAAGTACATTCATCATAACACTCAGTACCAAGACTTGAGAAACTGCAGCATAGGAAAGAACTTAACGGACCAACTGCTATTCGTCTTCCAGCATCGAAAGCGACGCCTGACAGCTGAATGGAACAGAATTACGTCTTAGTTTCAGGACGCCGCTGGTATTCCTTTGTGCGTAACGACAGATAGTGACTCGTGGATTTCATTACGGAGAGAGTGAATGGAGCCCATATGTGCCACAAAACGCAGAAGAACCAATGTTTAACACGTCTCGTTAGAAAATTGAACATCTAATACAACATTTTGCTACACATTTCATTTCAAAGATCAATCAGAATACTGAAGATGTAGAATTGAATATTCAAATAAGGTTCTTAAGAAGAGAATTAGAATGATATGCGGTAACAATATCCGTGACTTATTGCCAATAAAGCATCAACCATTTTTGTTCAAATAATCATTTAATATAGTTATCCAGATAATAAAGGTCAATTAATGAAAAAAAAGATTCCTTTTTAGTTTCCCATTTTAAAACTACAAGTACTTTTTTTTAATTTTCGAGTTTAGACAAGTGTTCTGTTTTTGCACATAAAGCATTCACATACTACGTCATCCACATGACAAACAAAT
>BOPP01000061.1:5532122-5586049 GCA_017312745.1 Gryllus bimaculatus
TATTTGAATGATGCTGATGGTATTCACTCCTGAATGATTACTAAGCCGTTTTCTGAAACTGTTAAATACAATGACAAGGTCAACAAGAATTGAGACGAACAAGCGGGTTTAGAACGTTTTAAAATGTTAAAGCGTCCCACGCCTTGCATCGATAAAGAATATTTTATTATATACGTAGAGTTTTCCATAACAGCCATTATTTAACATTCGCAGTGGATGAAATACCCATCCATACGATTTAATACAATTCCACCTATCGACTGGAAATACAATTGCAAATAAGTAGTGGGATTTTAATGTTAGGCTTTCATTATTTAGAAGTTCGCAGGTCGTGCACTAGGAATGTAGCGCGGTTCTTTCACAGATTTTTGTAGAATGCATAATCACATTGCAGGTTTTTATTGTTGAAATTTCACACAGCTTCAGTCGTCAAGATTTCGTGACCCTCAAGGCTAGAAAATGAAGAAAAACTATTTTCAAAATTTTTTGAATAAAATTTTGCCTTTATTTCGTAAAAATTATGCGTACTGCATTGCTATCGTATTTATTATTAACGCTATTTATACAATAAACACCTTATTTTTTTCTATTTATGCAAGGTTAACATCTTTAGCAATAATTTCATATAAAAGATGAGTACCCTCAATGGACTTCCAATGGTAAAGTCCTTTTCTTCGAATGTGTCTTCAAATATGAACTTTGATGGCAAGTCATTCCATCATATTTGGTCTTTTCTTTCAACAAACATTTAATTCAAATAATTCACTTGAATTTCGTTTTGATATGTTTCTTATTTTAATCACAAACATCACCATGCCCGCGGAGAAATTTATTTTGAGAGAAGCTGCGAACAAGTTCTTAGCTTTGGGTAATGACATTAAAAAAATGGTCCGAGACACGCAGTTTAAATAACTTATATCGAGCAGAAATATAAAGAGTAACACACAAATAAGCTTGTACGTTCGTACCATTCAGAATAAAACTCTAAAGAGGTTCGAAACGAAAAGAAGATGAAAACAAAACAAAAAAAAACTATGGAATTCTGGTCTCCGTTCGAGAGTCTAGACATGCGAGAGATTTGAATGGTTTAAATAACTGTGTCTATTGTACACTACATGTCACCAGTGATAGCATTATCCCTTAACAACACAAATCATTCGTCAGAGGTGACTAGAAGAAAGCAGCAACAAGAGGTGCACATCCGCACAGAAGTCGAAGAGGCTTCCACGGCCAGAGACTCGAGTGCCTCTTGGACAGCCAAGAGCACTAACATCCGCACAGATAAGAAGGAAGCTACGCCGCGCGCAGCGCCAGAAGGATGGAGACTTTATCGCCCCTACCTCAGGTCAGGGGATCGCGGCGGCGGCGTCGACAGCGGTAGCGGTGGCGGCGGCGGCGGCGGCGGCGGCGGCGGCGGCGGCGTCTACGGCGGGAGAGCACCGGAGGCGGCGGGGCCACAGCACGGACTGTCGGCGGCGACGGCGTGCACGGCAACCTGTCTGCGGCGCCCGGCCGCCGCCGCCGCCGCCGCCGCCGCCGCCGCCGCGCACCGATGCTGACCCCCTTACGTGCTCCTCCGCCGCCGCCGCCGCCGCCGCTACTACTACAGAGTATTGCCCGCTCTTTTGTTCCGATGCATCCAATGTTGCCGAGATTCAAGGACGACGCTTCTGAAATTTACACGGATCAGCCACGGCCACTCTAACGCCTCTACCGGCCGGAGTAGCTCAAGCTATGTGCCTGATGTTTCGCTGACAACGAGGTCAAAGGGTACAAATCCGGATAGTGGCAGAATTTTCGACACTAGCATCATAGCTAAGCGGAATTCGGCCCCTTCAGCTCAGCGTGCAGCCAGGGGGAGAAATCTGCTATGATCCGTAGTTTCTGCGATCATTACCAGTCGAATGCTGGAGGAGTACCCTAACAAACGCGCCACGGACCGCACGCAGTATTTCCTTTATCTTCCTTGTCCGATCCTCACCCATTACATGGACGTGCTTACACTACCACATGTATGAAGATCAGTCGCTGGCTTAGAGCTTGCCCCGGCGGGGCGTTGCCCCGACGGTGGAATATTCCTGGATGGGAGAAAAAAAAGACAATCAGATGTGTAGATTGACACCGGATCTTACTATCCAGTGGCAGAAAACACAAGTGGTGTTTGGAAGATGAATATCAAAAATCGCATCTGTATCCTACACTACGACATTAACAAACTGATTGCTGGTTGTATACTGCTCGTGCGTCATACCCGGTTTTACATAAGAGTATAGCATTTTTTAGCATGAGCTTTGGTTCCTGAGCTTGAGACAGCGAGGGTATTATGACTCTGTGTTGTTGTGGTGTGAGACGTCAAGACCTTCACCCTCTCCACCCTCTTCGTCAAAGTTTTCCATAACAGATGCGTCACCGTATCGGAAGGGAAAAACACGGAGTGCTTCCCCCTCAAACCAATTAGAAGAGTACTGCCACTTATTGTTCGCGCACAGCCTTAGTGTCATTTCATCTTTCCAGTCTCACAATTTTCATTGACTTGAATAAGCGCGGATGGTCACCAATGGACTCTTGTAGTAGGGATGCGATAATGGTGGAAACGTTCCACCATGATCCATGAGTTTCCACCATGGATGTGACATGGCCAACAAAACATCGATGTTAAAATTTAAGCAGCGATGTTTATAAAACATCATCGGCACAGAACTAGCGATGATTGAATGATCGATGTTTTTAATGGTTGATGATTTAAGAAACGAAGGTTGTTTTTAAAACAGCATTCGTCATCATAGATATTCACGCAGTGAATGTGACAGTTATCGCGATTCTTGATTTTAAATTTTGATTTAACTGGCAAAACTAGGCTTTAAATAATCGTGATATTTAAGAAAACTTGTAATAACTGATTGGACAATAAAAAAATTATAGACTTTATCGAAAACTTAATTTTAATACTGTTTTACTCTTGATCACTTTTGTCTGAAGAATGGTCATTGTTGGAATCTGAAAATTATTACAGCTTTTAATTATGATGGTAATTTCTTCATTCAAAAATAAAGTACATACACGTAAAGACACGGAACAAAATTAAATTATGTTAAAAATATCGGTTTCAAAAAGTCGATATTAAAACCATTCATGATTTTATGAAAACATCGGTGTTTTGAAATCATCGATTTAGATGTTACATTCATATCTTGTGTCTCTACAAGAAGGTCACTGACGCATTCACTGATTAGCAAGGGTCTGATTAGACAAAGGTATAACATAGTTCCGCGATGAAATACAGTGTACATGTTCCATTGGAGAGATATGAGATTTGAAGAAAAATTAGAAACAAATTAATCAACTAAGATGCTTTGAAGAGATTTCCGGCTTTTGTGTCTTCATTGGGCCAAATTTTTTAGGTTACATAAAATGGAAATGATCTGTTAGTATATGTAATTTCCATGCTAAGATAATTACAGACAGCTTTGCGTTGCCTTGAGTATTATATTGAATGTGCCAGTAATTTGTCAAACAAACTGGCAACGTATTGTATCTGTATTACAAAAATACATGTACTTATTAGTAGAGTTGTTCGTGCATCTTTATCTAAATAGATAATCTAAGAGGTTATGTACCTAGGACGTGCGATTCGCAGTAACAAGAAGATTTTAAAAACGTAAATTAAAGAACAATTTTCAGAATTATCATAAAACATAAAAGTCTGTGAACAAACGAACTCGAAAACGGCGCATGCAACATGGCTCGAAATGACGTTGCATGATGTGTATGATACGTGGGCTGTACAAGCCGAAGCTTTGCAAATTAAAAATGATACAAAGTGATCTGTTTATGGAGTTATTTCAGAACGTTCAGAACTAAGCAGTAATGCCGACGAGCTAGAAGCTGGACGCGCTTTGAAGACAGCTTGGACAAAATCTAAGCGACAAGCGAAGGCCGATTTGGTTTTGTCAATCAATCAGAATTAAAACAAGGCAGAACTAGTGTGACATCACGCGAATATTATGGTTTAAATTGGAGTTCACACATCATCCCAACATCAAAGGGATCCGCGCGAAAAGCGATGTTTTAGAAACCCCTGACGCAACATAAAATGAAAGACGGTGATGATGTAAAGAGACGTCTTACTGAATTCTTAGACACATTGCCGGCAATGAATTTGGTCATCGACGAAGACTTGTATGATGACTCTCGATGTGCCATAGAATCTCGTGATGATCTCAGCGGACGCTGAGACGCTCAATATAAAGATTTTGGAAGAGTACAACGCTCGAAAACTCAAGAACGGCTTCATGATCCCAATGCTTGTGAAAACAAATCAACGTTTCTTCAAGAAACCTAGACGCGACGTTAAAGATTTCAAAACAATTTCCAAACATAACCAACTTTAAAGAATTCGAAATTTAAAATAAAATGTAACCTTTGTTATAAAAAGGGGCATGAAGACGAATGTTTTTTGAAGAAGAAATTGACTAAAACCCCAGAAAACAAAATTGAAAAGGATTATTTGTATCTGTGAGTTGTGAATTCCAATGAAAATTTATGTTACTCAGGAAAATTGTGATGTATTGACAGTGGCTGTACATCCCGTATGTGCAACAACAAAAGTGTATTCGAGCACGCGAGTAAAACCATGAGTAAATTAACACTCACTGACGTATCTGCTACAGAAGTAAAGGCGAAGGATGACATCCTATCATCACATAATTCACACTCCAAGGGGCAACAACTTTGTCGTATTGAGAGATGCAGCTGAATAGCTGAATCTGGAAAAATTACACACGTTAATCGTGTAGCGTGGTCAGTAATTGACTATAAGCCAATAAATAATAATAACAATAAATAATAATAATAATAATAATAATAATAATAACAATAAAGCCGGCCCCGTGGTGCAGAGGGTTGCGGCAGCCGCGACTGCGTCGAGGAGTCTGCAGATTCGAGTCCTGCATATTTGCTGCGTATTTGCGTATTTGTGGTTGTCCCTTCACCCCTCGTTATCATCCTATCACATCATTATTCATAATTATAGGCGTAACGACCTTCTCTTAGCAAGGGATGCAGCCGTAAAAAGCTGATACCCATAATCACACACGTTCATCTCTGCTCCGGAGCCTCGGCATATACGTTGTAAAGCGGGGGTTCCATAAAATGGCCCCTATTAGTCATAATAATAATAATAAGCAATAATAATAATAATCAAATAATATATAATAATAATTAATAATATAATAATAATAATAATAATTAATAATAATAATAATAATTATAATGGAAAGGAAACGAGGTTAGCCAAGGGCATCAGCCGCAGTGAAGTAACTCGAGCAGCTCGCTGCGTGGCAACCTCTCTCCAAGAGTGCCGACAGCGTAAAGACAGCTTTACGACTGCCGTTGCGCGTCTTAATTGCAATGGCAACGGGCCGGGCTGAAAGAGTGTGCGTTGCCAGCACCTGGAAGCGAGACTAGACGACTCCTTTGTCCGCACCACTTTCAGTCGCCTCAGATGAGGCCATCCGCCTTAAGACTGCACTTCATTAATACCGCCTTAACAAATTCACTCAGGAAGCAAGTGAATCGGGGAACAAATGGCGAACAATGAAAAAAAGCCCAGTAAAACTGTCTGAATTTCTTCACCAACTTTTAAATGAAGTAGAACATGCAGCGCCCATAATAAAATTTAAAGCAATTGCGAGTCACCAACAATGTTTGAAAAATTTGACAGCTGAACATAATGAATTTCGTCGTGAGGAAGGTCGCAGGATGTCGAAACGTTGGCAATTGTGTCTAGGATGCAATGTGCCAGGCATCGCAAGGACTGCCATGAGTTTGACCCGCGAAAGCCTACATTTTCAATATTGGTGGTTCGAATTATTTTTTGTGGAAAATAAAAACCGTTTACCCTATACACTTGAGAATCTGAAAAACCTAAAACACTCGTACTTCTGACATCATACCGTGAATATTAAAGCATTTTTATTTTCATAATTGCGTATCTTGTAGTTGTAAATAATATTTGGTGATCTATACGACAGTAACCATTATTGGTTGTGTGTTGTATCACATTTAAGCTGCAGATGTTTTAACTTTCAACGAGTAAGAGCATTTCATAAAGCATAAGCCTTGTTTAGTGGCAGCCAGTTGGCCAAGACGCATTGACGACTCTAGTAGCACCACTGATATTGTCAAATATCAGTACGGATTCGACCGCCACCACGCCGCTAAAATCTCCAACTTGGAAATTTATTAAACATCCATTGTACTCATTTTTCCCGGGTTCGCGGGTACTATAGAAGTGATAAGAATGGATTCATCGAGTACTTACGAATTTACCTCTTTCAATGGTTAAGAAGCATAACCAGAGGGGTTGTTGCATTTACTGATTTATCTTTGTTGATCTATCTTAACAATTTATTTTCGTAATTACGAGAGATGAGATTTACTGATCTTTCAATACGTACGTTTCTCTGTCTCTCCCTTTCTTTCTCTTTCTCACTCTCTCAATTTTCTTGAAGTGGCAAAATAACTTCAAGCACTTGGCACAACACAATGCGTTGCCCTCCAGCTGAGTCCGGAGGTCGCTAATTGGCTCCGTGAGCAATAGAATTAACGGTGGTCAGTCCTCAGGGTCCTGCCGATCACATGTGGTCATAATATCCGAAATGAGAAGTCAGCCAGATTTGCGACTTGGCAGCTTGTGCACTGCCATTGGCAGTCTGTCTGACACATCGAGATCTCGCCGTTTACCTGCCGATAACGAACCGAACCCGTCACTGTCTTTCTTAATCTGATGTAACTAATAGTGCAAAAGATATTTGAGCGGAACTCTCTTCTCTCTGCTCTAAACGAATAAAATCCCGCATCTGCCTGCATTCACACTAGTCTCTTAGTTGTGATGTCATTCTAGCATCTGTCGCACAGTTATTTCGTTTTGACACACTGAGCCTTGTTGTTCTTATCCCTCATGCCTCGATCCATGTCACAAATTTATTCGACAAACTATTGCTATTGAATGACTTTTAAATTTTGCTAGCGTAAATTCTTCACTTAATTGTGAATTGGATGTGATTGACAAATTCCTCTTCCCTTCATTGAATTGCCTAGAATTAAGTGTGAAGTTTTGTGACCTACTTTCAAAGGGCGCGGCCTCTGCATACAGTTGATTGATCAGTGATTTAGGGTGCATCAACGGATTAGTCCCGTACGTGTAGTGCATTTTTCCTCGGGAGAGGGAAATGATTTTCTCCCGCTGGAGAGAGACATCCGACTCCGACGGGAAACAGGATTTTCCCCAAGCAGGTATCTTCCACCAGCGGGGCAACGCCCTATCCTGCTCAAGCTGTAAGCTCAAGACCGGTCTTCTGACAAGTGTGATAGGGTAGTGCATGTGAGTGCAAATGTGTGTAATTAAGGGGTGAGGGTAGAACGAGGAAGAGGAAAGAAACGACGCACGGTCCGTGGCCCGTTTATAAGGATACTACTTCGGCATTCGCCTCGTGTAGATCGAAGAAACCGCGGAAAACTACCGATCAGAGCATCCTGCCACTAGAATTCTCCTTCAGACAGCGACTGAATTCGACCTAGCTACCCAGCTAGGGTCGAAAATCTTGCCAGCGTCGGTGCTCGAACCCAAGACCTTCCGATTAGAGGCACTGCAGTGATATCAGTTGATGACCTGATCATCCACTCCTGGGCCGTACAAGGTCTATTGCGTCGCATGCGCTGTCAAATTTTTCAGTCTGCAATACAAATAAATAGTTGCTCCTTGCCCGCTGGCACACTGAACCAAGTGATAAGGCTCTCAGTCAGCATCCGTCGTTGCAGCAGCATTGTGACCGGGAGGTCCCAGAGTTGGAGTTCCAACGATGTAGGGTTTTCTGTATGCTAGCTGAATAGCTAGATCGAATTCAGCTGGTTTGGAGAAGAATAATTCTAAACCTGGACTCCTCTGGTCTATAATTTTCCGTGGTTTCTCCGATCAATACCAGGTGAAAGCCGGATTATTACCCTAACAATATGGACATCGCGCGATCTTCCATTACTCATCCTTGTGCCCATCTCTTTCTTTACACACATACTCTTGCGTACACTACACTACCATACATCGCAAGAAACCAGTTGAAAGCTCTTCCGATGGAGCAGTACACGAAGAACGGACGAGTAGGTTGGCGCGAAATCTGGAATACTAGCTGAAGAGAGACACTGTCAACTCTCTACTATAACATGCACTACACAGACTAGACCAAGTGGTTAACCCGCCCTTAATCATAGGTATATCCAGAGACATTTTTTGGGAAGGGAAATTAAAAATGTTTTGGTCGAATGTGTCATTACAGATTTTGTAAAATATCGCTGGCTACATTCAGATCATGCTGCGATATGATTTTGTTCGTTTTAATGATTGTCCGAAAATATTTTTACTAGAAAGTTTCTATTCAAGTTAAAACTAATAGTTGCTGAAAAATGTTAGAGTGGTAAATTTCCCTCATTTTCCTCTGTGTATTCGCGCCTGCCTTAATCAATACTCACTCCCTAGATATCTGGATTGACAAGTTGTCATATAACGATCGCATACGCGTGAAGACGTTTTGTTCGCGGGTACTTAATAGTTCTTCCAAATTCCCATTTTTTCCACAGTTAACATTTTTCGCGGCCTTGGGCGATTTTGAGAGGCACCGCGCGGCTATCCTTTGTTGAATGATGGCGCTGAGAGGAAACCTTTGCCCCACACGAACCCTCGCGAGTACGTTTATCGTTACAATATTACAGAGCCAATTCATTAGCTC
Organism: Gryllus bimaculatus; assembly: GCA_017312745.1. NCBI lineage: Eukaryota > Metazoa > Arthropoda > Insecta > Orthoptera > Gryllidae > Gryllus > Gryllus bimaculatus. Next base: position 5,540,906 of record BOPP01000061.1, read on the forward strand.
ACAACTCTTTAGAATATTGACGTTACGGAAGCAAAATGTATTTTGTAATCTCAGTACTTGCAATATTGCTCATTATTTGTGTAATATTACTTGAGTACGTGTCTTCACCAAAAAGAAACGATTTTCACATTTTTCTGCAATTTGATCCGCCAAGATATACGAGTCGCTATTAGCGAACTTTAGTTGGCACACTACATCGGCATCTCAAAACGCTGAACGCTCACAGCGATTAGGAATTACACAGTTGCCGCGCACGATTGTAATTCGCTGTGGGTAAATGTTGTCATCAAGGGATGAAATTGATCTGTTGAACCAGCTGCGCTGCGCAGCGCCGCCCCTCACGCATCACAAATTTCCTGCGTAGCCCTACTTCCTCCACCGCCAGAATCGCCTCACACTTCAGAAGCAGTTGGTGTCCCAAGCGACTTCAATCCAGTAATTAATTTCGCTTGAGAAACGCGCTGTAGCCCGCTGGCGGTAAGTGGTTCTGTAGCACGGTGAATTCCGTGGAGGCCGTTCAAGGTCATTACACCAGTAGTTTTCTCTTGGAACCGGAAGTGTTGATCCCCAGTTTTTTGTGATATTGTGGAAGACAAGGTTGTGTCTCACGCTTTTGACACTGGAGTTTTTAACGTTACCTAAGAATTCTCGGACATCTTGCTATACAGACGTAATGGAATGTTTGGTAAAATGTTGGAAATGTCAGTACAGTTCAAAATTAAGTAAATGATACCTTTACCAACAAAATTTTCGATAGACATTATTTGACGGCTTTGTTTTTATCATTAATATTCACCGTCTCACGACTCAAGCCATTTGACCAGATAACGCAGGGTGCCCCAAAAGTAACCGCGTTAGTATGCGTTGCACCTAGCTTGTGGGTTCGAACGCGGCGTCAAGCATGGATGATTTCAGTTGTGCTGTAGCATGATATGTATTCCATGAGCAATATGTAAATTCTCAAAATCCGAATACTTCCTGCTATGCCTATTCCTATCAAGGTAACCAGTATGAGGAAAAGTTGCATCAAATGCGGGGCAATGGTTTTATGAGCTATAGTTACTAGCGCAATCCAGGTACAACTTGGCCCCCACCATTGAACCGGTCCAAGCACCGACCGACTGATGAGCCACATTGGATACGGTACAAGTAGGTTCATATCCCGGGCGGACACAAGTTACATCGGCGCGGAGGTCGGAGATATTCATGACGTAATCAAGCGAGTGCGCTTGGAATCACGATCCAGCCGGGATAAGAATATCAGGAAACTTCGAAACGTGATATCCGACAAAAATATGGAATCCATTCTTCCACTCAACAAGAGCTTACTTACAACTGATGATGGCAAAGTCATACAAAGACTGTAAACAGCAAAACAAATTTTGTTTTTCTATACCATCCTCGGCAATAGAACGTAATGAGTCACACTGAAATGACAGAACATGAAAAATTGTCTCATTTTTTAACTTAATGGTAGTAAAAGCTAAAAAACGGGAGCTTTGATAAATTAAAGACGAACTTTTTTTTCTGGGACGTGCATAACAGCTAACTTGTGAGGTAAACATAATTTTTGCATTTCACGATAAGACACTCTAGGGGTAGGGGTGAAAATGAAGACTTATTTTAAAAACATATTTGTATCGTTTTTGAAGTCTTCCTTCACATTAAACACCAAAATGAGACTAATACGTTAATCAAAGCACAACACACAAAAATTCTAAAACATACACGAACGGTAACTTAAATTCTTTTCTAACTTTATTTTAATTTTACGGCTTGATAACTTGAAACCCAAACTTGAAACAATTATCTTCGAACTTGGTATGTGTGTATTTGGCATTGTAGTATCAGATTAATCAGAATTTTGACAACTAGTAGTGTTCCCAGGCCTGGGCCCTTTATTTTTGTTGTTGGCCTTAGATTTATTATTCTCGCTTGGGGATAAGGGAAGCATGTGGTGAGCATGACGTATTCCCATCGCCGCATCTCGCTTAATTTGCCTGCCTCAGCTTTTCATTCGCCACGCAGCTATCGAAACTGAGACGAATTGCATTAGAAAGCTACAGCTTCAGTTTTACTCCTGCTGGGTATCGGAACCCGGGACCGTCTGAAAGCTAGCATGCTGTCCATGAGTCACCTGAGGGACCCTTCTAATTTGATCATTATATTAATATCCCTTCTCTCCATGGGACAGAAATTTTCTTCCTGGATAAAATGTGGTAAGGGATTTCGTATTACAAATTTACACATAATGGCAAATGAATCATTTAATATCATGCTCTTTTGCAATTCTTGGGAACCAAAAATTTACAATTCAGTTCATGTGGCATCAATGAAATGTTAAAAGTTTATAGGAAATGTTATTGCACTCTGAAAAAGATGGGAAAAACAATGGGAGATTGTTTGTATGGTACTCTTCATACGACGTTGGAAAATCCCAAATTCTAAATAATGATAACATTAGAAATTTTGAGAATTCCCATTGCAATCATTTGACTTGCTTGACAATAGCGTTAAATATATTTTTAAACATCCACACAGAATAATACAGAAGCGTTCCCTGTAAAATGAAATGTGGTTGGTAAAAAAATCACTTCTTTCTTGCTCCTCAAATAATTTTGTAATTAGTAGCTGTCACACACGCGTATCCTTTACATAAGGAAAGATTCCGCAAATGATAAAATTAATGTTTGTAAAAACTTGTTTGACAAGGTCAATAGCAACAAAAGAGCACGGGAATTTCGTTCGCATGTGCATCACCACCTATTCTAGGTGGTGTTGGCAAGTGTTCGGAGAATATATTGTTAACGTCGCGGTCTTCTGTGAGTTCAACACAAAAGCCTACGTTAAAATTGGAGATGAAGTAAAAAATTAAAGTATAGATATTATATCAAAGCGTTTAGTATTAGGTGTTAAAAATATATAAAAATTAAAAATGTCTATTTACATTTTCTCAAAAAGAGGGAATAAAATATTGAAATCCAAACTCGTGTCTCTCTTGCTAATTTTTTCACGCTAATTTTTACTATCTCGCTACCGTTTACGCAGTAGTGAGAAAGTTATATAATGCTGCGCGAAAAAACGAAATTTTCGGCAGAAAAGCTCTTATTACAGTTTCCTGGTGACAAAAAGGGGCTACATCCAGTTGCTGAATTGAGAAGAAAAATACTTATCACGTCGTGTAGACAGAATTTATGTCTCATGGGTCCTTGATTTTGAAAATCGAATGATATCAAAACGTTCGTCTGTCTGTCTGTCCGCCTGCCTGTTCGTCTGTCCATCTGTAAATAACGCATGCGGCTAAACCGTTCAGCCGATTTTCTCCAAAACTGATATTCCCCAATCTACTTGGCTGATGACACGTCCGTATATTTTAATACATCATATATAAATATTTTAATTTGGGGGTATGTTACATGAAGCTTCTGGGACATTTTCAAACTTTAAAAAATAGCTCCATCGGTTTTGATTAAATTGTGTTGTTAGATAGTGTGAAGAACGTTTAAGATAATGGTGGAGGTCTCATATTCGTTGAAAACTCTGATTTTTCGAAAATTGCAAAATCTCAATTTTTTTTCAGCGTCTTCCTACAACTTTGAAGTTAGAGTTGTTTTCCTATCATGAAATCCGTTTCTTAAAGATAGATTTTGAAATAAGGTCACGAAAATTGTTTTGAAAATTTGAGTACTTTTTGCTTAACTTTGCGTGAAAATACGAGCGAAAGTACGTGCTGTTTTAGCACTACTGGTTTCATACTACGATGACAGCAAAAATGGTCTCTCACTGGTCTCTCACATTAGTCTCCCTGCAATAACGTAATGAGCACTATTCTAATACCCCTAGAGCACCTACGGTCATTAGACGTTTGCCACAAATTGCGCCTCAGAACGCGTATCCTTACAAATCGCTACGGCAAACACCGATTACTCATGGGTGATTTTCTTTTACTTGTGATGAGCTTCTTTGCACTATCATAGAATCCAAGGCCAATAGAAGTAGGTATGGCAAACAGTTGGTGCTCAATTAACAAAACGGCACTTTTAATACAAATTTTCCTTTACAATATTTTTACCCAAAAGAACATCCAAAAATTAAAAGATCTATTTCAAACCCACAGGTGCTTGGGTTCGGTCACAAATAGGAGAATATTCATTTTAGAGAGAATTCTGTGCCGTTCACAGAACTTACGGACGGGTGGATGGTCGGACGGACGGACTAACGGACGAAGCGATGAAGGAACGACAGGCCGAAGTTGGGAGGACGGGTAATGGAGGGGTGAGGACACGGGAGCTGAACATTCCACCATCTCCCACCACAATAAAGTTAAATATATATTTTAGCCCACCTCTCTAATAACTTCTATTAAAATATAAACACAATAACTGAATCCGCCCACTATAATCTAGCATCAATCAACTATTTCCCAACCCATATTAAAAATCAGATATCCATTAGAAGCATTCCTAGATGTTTTTTTACACAATAAATAAAATAGTAGGCGCTCTATGAAGCCCCTACATCAATTTGTAGCTAGTGTAGTTAAATGCTACAGACTGTAATCGGTATAGTTTCTGTAAAAAAGGACACACGTAAATGATTTCATATTCATATATTTCAAAGTTCTCGTTTGAGTGGACTGATCTAAAGTCAACATTTTTTTCTGAAAACTGATGTATTTAATAATAATAATAATAATAATAATAATAATAATAATAATAATAATGTTGATCAGAGCAGCCAGCCGCAAGAATTCTCTTCCAGAAAGCGGCTGGATTCGTCCTAAGTATCTAGCTAGAGTCAAAAGTCCTACAACCATCTAGACAGGATTCCTAGAACCTTCTACGACACTGCAGTGACATTTGTTGAAGCCCTGAGGCATCTAAACCGTTCTGACATTGGAAGATCTGTAAGTGCTAACAAATGCAATTGATTACAACATGATGTGTGTTGCTTAAATGGTTTGTCAAGAACGAATGACTTTTAAAATGTTTATTATTGTGAATAAATTTTATTAATTCGCTTTGAGCATATCCCAAAAATTAATAAAATGATTTAATTGCTTTCTTCTGGATGTTTATCTTGTAACATCTTGAGATTTTTAACGATATTCTAAGAAATGGTTAATAGTAGATAGCAGCGATTTTTATGCTCGTAAGAAGAAAAGACATTTCTCACAGCGTCGTTTCTTAGTTTGTTCAATGAGGTATCTGTCATCCGAACACAGTTCGTCAGCCGATCCTCAACATCTTTCGTGACTGTATGGGTTGTCCGCAAACCGAACGGTTCGTGAACCAATTGCCCAATGAGCTTCTTAATAGTGAGAGATGTGGTGCGCCCAGGTCAGCGCGTGCCGTTGCCTTCCCACGCGCGGGTGGCTCAGCGCAGAGGCGGCACGCGGAAGTTCAGTGCCGGCCGGCGGCCCTGCAGCTGGGACGGGGAGGGGAGGGAATGAAGTCGGAGCGGGAGCGGCGGGAGGTCACGAGGAAGAGTCGGTGGCTGAGTGCGGCCGCCAAGCGAACGGTGGACGCTTACAGGAGAGTAGAGGCGAGTTGAGAAGGCGCGGCGGGGAGCGCGGCGGCGACGTGGTGCGGAGCGAGGTGCGGAACGTGGTGGGGAACGTGGTGGCGGAACGTGGTGGGGAACGTGGTGGGGAACGTGTGGGAACGGGTGGGAACGTGGTGAGAACGTGGTGGGGAACGTGGTGGGGAAACGTGGTGGGGAACGTGGTGGGGAACGTGGTGGGGGAATCGGTGGGGAACGTTGTGGGGAAACGTGGTGGGGAACGTGACGGTGAGCGTGGTGAGAGGTTGAGTGGGCTGAGCATGGACCGTGGAGGGGTCAGTCGGGAACTTTGTTAGGATGCTTGCGGAGAAGACCGGTGGGGAGCGTGAGACGGCGCGTAGCGGATTCTGAGGCGTGACGCGAAGGGGGACGCGAAGGGGGACGCGAAGGGGGACGCGAAGGGAGACGCAGGGAGACGCGAAGAGACGCAAGGGAACGCGGGGGAAGGGAGACGCGAAGGGAGACGCGAAGGAGACGCGAAGGGAGACGCGAAGGGAGACGCGAAGGGAGACGCGAAGGGAGACGCGAAGGAGACGCGAAGGAGACGCGAAGGGAGACGCGAAGGGAGACGCGAAGGGAGACGCGAAGGGAGACGCGAAGGGAGACGCGAAAGGGAGACGCGAAGGGAGACGCGAAGGGAGACGCGAAGGGAGACGCGAAGGGAGACGCGAAGGGAGACGCGAAGGAGACGCGAAGGGAGACGCGAAGGGAGACGCGAAGGGAGACGCGAAGGGAGACGCGAAGGGAGACGCGAAGGGAGACGCGAAGGGAGACGCGAAGGAGACGCAAGGGAGAGCAAGGGAGACGCGAAGGGAGACGCGAAGGCGAGACGCGAAGAGACGCGAAGGAGGACGCGGGGGGAAGGGAGACCGAAGGAGACGCGAAGGGAGACGCGAAGGGAGACGCGAAGGGAGAACGCGAAGGGAGACGCGAAGGGAGACGCGAAGGGAGACGCGAAGGGAGACGCGAAGGAGACCGAAGGGAACCGCGAGGAGAGACGCGAAGGGAGACGCGAGGGAGACGGAAGGGAGACGCGAAGGCGAGACGCGAAGGGAGACGCGAAGGGAGACGCGAAGGGAGACGCGAAGGGAGACGCGAAGGAGACGGCGAAGGGAGACGCGAAGGGAGACGTGAAGGGAGACGCGAAGGGAGACGCGAAGGGAGACGTGAAGGGAGACGCGAAGGGGGACGCGAAGGCGGAGGAAAGGGGGACGCGACTGTGATATGAATGAGTTAGTGGTTTAGAATAACCATACATTCTTTTCGGGCGTATTTCATTGCATGAAAATAATCGCAAAAAGCAAAGTTAATATTTGGGCAGCAAATAAGTGCACAAACAATCAATTACTCCATCTTTAAATTCAGTGTTCCAGCTCGCACAGTTTGGCTCTTCAAAATAACATTTTACGAGCTCAATATCGGCGTTGTTTCTTGATCAGTAATGTCGAACACTGAAAAAACATTTTATTAAATTGATTTACCAAAAATAGATATGCGACATTTTCGTGTCTTGAAAACTTGCATTCCTCTAATAATAAAGAAAAACGGGCAAGGACAGTAGTGAAGACGACCGCAAATGCAATGTCAGATTGAAATCCGCTGCCACGCCAGTCACCCGTTACAACGGCGGCCACCGCGCCTTTCAGTTATCCTGTGTCGTCTCCACGGAATTGTGTAAGCTCGAAGAGAACGGCTCGAGGGAACGATAGCGGATGTCCCAGAACGGGAACAGCTCTGGGGGCGGGAGGCGGGAGGTCATGAGGAACAGTGACGTGAGCGCGCCGAGTGGCGACACGTGAGTCAGAACGCGGAGAGCGAATCTAGGGCGCTGGGCGGGGAGGAAGTGGAAGCGGGGGTGGTAAACACACAAGATGGAGGTGGGCATTTAAGGGGGGAAAAAGAGCTCGACCGCTGGTGCCAAAAGGGGCAGGATAAACAGGGATGGAATGGATTGTGTGGGGTTGGGGTAAGTGTGGTAAATGTTTAGGCATAATGGTTATGAAATGAAACTCATTAAACTTTAGATTAGATTAACAGGTGAATAGGCTAACATGCTTACACATAGGTGCGTTTGAGCGCCATTACAGGGATGCGACCAACGCTACAAAATTAAACTTACTAGAACGCATAGGTCTCGGGGCATGGGCGAATCTAGCCAATAATTTTTTTTAGAGGGGGGCATCATATGCTTTAGTTAAATAATAAACACATGTGTTATTATATTGTACATTATTTATGATACTGTACAATATTGTTTAAATAATTACATAATTCAAACAAATATTTAAACATATTTTGCCATATGAAGGAAGGTCATGATGTAAACTCTAAGCTTTTTAGGGGGGGACATGCCCCCCTGGATCCACCAGTGTCTGCGAGAGACGTTCCTCCGGAGATGGTTGGGAGTAGGGGAAGACTTGAGATAGAACGCCTACTTTTTGATAGACTTTCACATATTAAAAGACAAGATACCCTGGCAGCAAAGGCCGAGAAACGTTGTCTAGTGACACAAACACACTTGAGTCCGGTATAAGGCTGTACAAGTTAGGTTGACACACTGAGAGGGGCAGAAACGATGCTGTGGACGATCTTCTTTGGCGCTGATTTCAGAGGCTAGGGAGGTCAATGATTGAAAGGAAAATGTGTGATGTCTGCGTCAGTAAATACATAAGTACTTTAGAAAAATGGAAGATTAGCATGTCTTCCGATGGCAGGTTTCCCGCTTCAGATATCTTTATATTATGATCTGGTTCACGACTTTTATGCAATGGAGTGACCACTTGGGATGAATGACAGAATTCGAAAGGTTAGAACGCGCTTGCAAGTAGGTATTGCAATGGCTTTGCAAAGTCCTTTGGTCTAGTCAAATAGTATCAAGTTATTTAGTATGTAAGTGTAATAATTAGTTATTAAATAAAAATAAATGTGTAGGCCTAGTCGAGGACTGAGGCGAGGAAACATACAGGGACAGTGCAAATGATGTAACAAGTTATAGCATGGTATTTGCTTAATTCCATGGTGACATTATGAACTGAGAAAACCCAGCTGACTTGTAAAAGTGAATGAACATCACTAGACGTCAGTAGATGTCAATGCACATGGTTGTGAATGTATGTTTACATCGTTACTGATGAAGATTGAACTGTGTTTGAAAGATGAAATCAATTCTTAAGCGGTATGACAAAGCGTACTCGCTGTGTTTAGTGTAGTTATCAATCTCAAACTTACGCTACATATTTTTATTACCGTTCAAAAACATCTTAATACCGAATGTGTAACGGCATAAGTTCTTTATGTACAACCATCTGAACCGTCATTCCACGAATGCTCTAAACTCCCGAGAAATGAAGAGAAGCAGACTGCTGTCGTATAAAAAAGCAGGTCATCCAACTTAGCCATCACGAAAGAATTATACCGTTTAAGCTAGTGAGAAACAATTAAAAGGGGTATTGTGTATTATAAACCATTGTACATATATTCAACCTGAGAAATATTCTTACTCAGTTATATTGCTTTTTTTATTTTTCAGAGATGTACTATAATGCGTAACTCGCACAATTAGCTCACGAGGTCGCTGAACTTCTGAATTAACTTAAAACTTCTAGATCCCGGGTAGATAAAAAGAAAGAGATATATAGCCATCTTGATTCAAAATTATATTTCGACAATTCATTCAAGCGTTTCAGTGATACGTCTCGGAAATCAAAATTCTTAAGAGAAATTAATCCGAAAACGACCATACGATTTATGAGTGAATATTCAGTGTTTCCAGGTACGTCAACATTAGTGCCGTACGTGCAGTGCATGTTATGCCACTGAATTTGGCGGTGTTCAGAATTCAATTATTTTCTTCTGCACTTCGTATGAGCGATGATACTTTAAAAATGTAAGTACAGATTTTATTCATTTTATTATGAATAGATTTGATTGGACCGCAGGGTTTATAAAAAAAGTTTAAATTACTGATATTTCACTTTGAGAGTTCCCTAAAGAACAGAGTAGTCGAGACTCAAATAATTCTTTGTTTGAAGTACGATTTAAGCGAAATAACCATAAAATAAGTGATTGATTTCACATTAGTTCATATATAGTTATCAAATAATTTCGTTATGGTTTAATATCCATTAAATATGCTCATTAACTAAACCAATGTACTATGATGAACATTTGGCGAATCTTAATGCGAATGTAATTAAAGAAAAAAGTGAGGAAAAATGAAAACAAGACGGAAAAGAATCGGCACTCTGGAGAAAAAGCATCACCATCGAGAAACTAAGTTAGTTTCCTCGCTCATTTTGTCATTTATCTACGCCCGACTATTGTAACACTACAAAGAAGTTTCCAGTGCAAGAGGTACGTGCTTCTCGGGGACATAAGTGTGTCGTGCGAGGAATAAAAATATTGAGTTCAGTGAAGTTTGTCACTCGGAAATGTTTGTCAAAACGTCTAATGCTGCTGGAGTACTACTTTCAAAATTTACCTTTTGATGGATATTTTGTGTACTGCAGTCTTGAAGAGCAATCTGTATGACACAATCATACAAATAGAGATAAAATATTTTGATATTTCAATGGGAAGAGCTTCGGAAACATTAGAATATCTCTACTGAAAATTCTTAGAATCAACAATTTGTATGTAATGTATTTCCGCTAATTAATTGATTGGATCATTGATTTCTATTCAAATTATCTATACTTGCTAACATCACCTTCATTGTTTATCCTTCAATTATCAGTCGGCCTTGCCAAGGTCGCTTATTAACAATTTGGTCATATAGTGATTGTTTTAACTGTCAGGGGAACTTAAGGAAGAACACGTAAAACAACACGAACACACAAACATCCATGTCCGAGGCGGGATTTGAACCCGTGACCCTGCGAGCCACGGTGTTTTCTTTGTGTTTGTGTGGATACTTTTTCCCCATGTACATCTGAGGTTTTCAAGCCCCTTTTCTCAAATGCAATATAATTGAGTATGGTTCTTGATTTCTTTAGCCAACCATTAATTTCCGCAGAATACCTCCTAATGGTCAACATCTTTGTTCTTTCCCGTATACGTACATATATAGGGAGTATTATGCGTAGTGCAGGGAAAGTTATGTTATGCTGCGAAAAATCGATTTCAAGATTTCAATGGAAATACACGTTTTGGGGCCCCCTAATACCGAAAAAGTGTTGTTTTTTCAAACGTCCGTCCGCCTGTCCATATGTCAGTGAACACTGCTAGCGCCTAAAATCGTACGTAGAATATTTTCTAAATTGAATTTTAAAAAACTTTTCTATCTATCTTGAGTCTAAGCTTTGAGATTTTTAAAAAAAATTAGAACTTGTGGGTACTATATATGAAGCGCCGTATATTTTCAAAATTTTCTCAAAAACTGCTCCAATTTTCTTCTTTTAATTTCTTGTCAGAAAAGAATAAAATACAGTTATAAAAATGGCATAGATTTGATTTTTCAGTTGAACTCTAAATTTCCGAAAATTGCAAATTTTTTAAATTTTCGGGGGTCTTTCTACAACTACAAAATTGAAGGTAGACAGTTTTCCTTTAAATAAAATTTGTTCTTCGTAGTGAGTTCTTTCATTAAGGTCATGTACATTTTTTTGAAAATCTCAGTAATTTTCTTCCCACATTGCGACCAATAGAAGCAATTAAAAAAATACAAAAACAAGATCTTCTCAAAACCCGTGCCAATTGTTTTCTTTAAACGTTCAATAGGGATAGTTCTAAATGTACTCTATAAGACGACGCAAACGCCATATTACTCTATCCTTTTGTTGTTGTTTTTTCAAAAATTATAAAAACATGTTTGTATCTCTCATGTCGTTAATATTTATATTATTGGCAAATTTTTTACATTATTGTATTTATGAGTACATGTTCTTGAAATAATGTTTTATAAAGTTTCTCGAGAACTCAATAGTTTTCTGTGAAAACTAACTCAAAATTCCGTATTTTCAGAAACGCTCAAACTTCATTTTCTCAAAAACAGCTTCATAGGTTTTCTTCAAACATTACGAACGGATAATGCTAATTGCACTTTTTAATATGACGTAAAGTTCATTTTGGTTTGTTTTACAAAAATTACACAAATGTATTTTTTGAAAGATCTCTCACGCTTTTACATTTCTAGCAATTTGTAAATAATTGGCAATTTGTATTGAATTTGTGAGTAAAAGTAAAGTTTCAAATAATTTTTTTCGAAAATTCAAACATTTTCTATGAAAAAGATCTTCAAATTTAGAATTTACAGTAGAACTTAAGCGCTAATTTCTTAAAACCGGCTGCAAATTTTGGAAAGAAAATTGCAATTTAGAGCTAGATTTTACTGTTCTTTAATATCCTTAAAATAATGTTTCCGTTCTACTATAAAAAATCCGAAAAATTAAGAAAATGTCGGAAAAAAGTACTTTGGACGGCGATAAATTGCAGATGGCAAGAGTATGTGACAAGTCTGAATAGCCAGCCGAGACCAAAGGAACTAGAAAACTAATACAAGAAAGTTTGTGCCATTCTGTAGCACCACTAGTTTATTTTGTCAGCATTGCAGTCATTTGGATTCATTGTCCCAGTTTTTTTTTGTTTTATCTCGTGTGAGTGCTTTGGCGGGCTTAATTATATTAGTCTTGATTTTGCTAACAGCTCGAGACCTTTCAAGCGTCTTTTGATCTGAACACAAACGATCTCGGGCTCTTCCCTCTATAGGAAGACGCTGTTCGGAGGCGCGCCGCAATAGTTAAAGTAAGCTGACACAAGAAACGCACGTTTGTGCAAACATAAGGTTCCGGGCCGGAGTGACTAGCTGAATCTCTTGCACGAGCCTATGAAATACGAGATGTTTGCAAAACGGTAACATCAAGTTAATAATCATGAAGCCCTATGTAGCGCAGTCGGTTAAGATATTCTCCCATATCCGGAGGTCATGGGTTTGAATCCCATCTCATTTTTGTTTTCATCATGCGTCTGTGGCCATTTCAGAGCTCCATGTATCTCGTGCGCAGCTGCTGTTCATTCATAATCATCTCAGTCCATCCTAGAGGAATAAACGTAAAAAAGGAGCTGACACGGGTATGTAGATGTGTGGTCACACGGCTCAGTAACAGAAAGAGAAAAAAATAACTGAAAAGGCCCGTCAGGGTACCTAAGAATGAAAAGTACGACAGAATCATCGGGATGCATCGAGGCGCGTAAGGAGTGATGTATGAGGACTCCCGGCGTTCGGGATGAGTGACAAAACAGGCAGAGGAAGGTGATGCAGTTGGGGGCTTGCTTCGCTCGAGTGGGCGGCGGCCCAATTGTGTTGTCCTGACCAGTGCTTATCTGCCAGCAACCCGCGAGATCCTCTGCTTGTTGAGAAAGCCTGACGGGATTCTAATTACAAGAGTTTTTTTTGTCACACGAATATTTGTACTTGTGGTCGAAATTGAAGTGTTGCTATTTAAATTACCCCAAGGGAGACTAATGGACAGTAACGTTTGGTGAGCGGCAATTGAGCTGCAATTGAATTTATGGGCGATACCAACAATCGCGCACATCAACGTGTACATACGCTGTTGCGGGAACCTGTGTTCAATAGATTCGTAAAGGTCCGGTTTTAGAGTACTGCTTCAGCATTTGCTTGATGGTGATCGGAGAAAATACCCATCAGAGCAGCCAGCCGCTAGAATTCTTCTCCAAGCAGCGGCTGAATTCGACCTAGCGATGTCGAATATCCTGCCACCGTCGGGACCCGAACCTGAAGACCTCCCGACCAGAGGCACTGCAGTGCCATCAGTTGATGCCCTGAGCCACCTCCGGCGGTCCTCTGGTGCTTGAGCGCAGTGACTGAGAAAGTGTTCGTCGAGAGAGAAAGCCGGACGAGACGCCGCTCTGGGTTTTCTTCGTGGCCGCTGGACACGCTGGACCTCACACAGGGATGGCGACATCACGACAGCAATTTTCGTTCCCTTCCGCTGTCACCCGGAATAAAAACCGGTCATGGTTAATTTATGCTTCGGACAACTAGCCTTTAGTAGATTAATGTCTCAGAATAAATGCTACAAAATACTAGAGAATGAAGGAGGAGGTCGAAAATGATCACATTTTTTTATTCTGAACAAAGCAAATTTACAATCTATTTTATTTAAGTAAATAGTAAATTTGATAAAATAACTAATGACAAATTAATTTAGATGAAAGTATCCCACTCGTCTTATTGCGTCTAGAAGTAGTGGTATTGGTTAGGAGTCAATGTGATTATATATATTGAGACTAATTTTAAAATCTATGAGAGTTGTAAGGGTTGAAGTCTGAGCAATCAAATGGTTTCTTCACTATTATCTAATAGGGTAATGGCTAAATGGTTTGATGGTTTTCCAGTGGTTAAAGATGGTCTGATCTGGTTGTTTCAATTCTTTCAATGATTTTCGGCACTTTTAGGACTGTGTGTAGCGCTGTGTTTGTGAGAATCAATAATGCTGCAGCAACCTTTCTAAGCGTTTTTTTTTCTGAAATCACTGTAAAGTGGATAGGTTTTACCTACTTGCTCGGCCCCAAATTTGGATGCTGTAAGTCGGTATAATGATTATTATTGTTTTATTGATATCAATTTGTTTTATAGGGATAACTGCGTATAGTTCCCTAGTATTCAACATAGTATTTTTACTTGAAATTGAAGTTATTTCTTCTAGTCTAGTTTGTGGGTTGCCAGGTAAGCCTTTTGTTCAGATGCATTCTTAAATACTTCACACTTTCAACTTGTAAAAGTGGTTTATTATTTTTTATGGTGGGATATAATTGTATTCTCAAAGTGAAAGTGTTATGAGTTTATTTTTATTTGCCACTTGTTTGCCCATTCTCCGATCAATACAAGATGATCTTGTAGTTTTCTTGACGCTTCAATAGGGTCGTCATGGCTGGCTAATATGGCAAATGAAGCTATTGTAGTTTTTGCACTTGCGGATAGCTGACGTGTAGAACTGGTTTAATACTGGACCAAGTACATTATCTTGGGATACTTCGCATTTGATTGGAAAGAAATTGAATCATTCGCTTTCATATTTAATTTGGAACGTTCAGTGAGAGAGGTTTTAATTGTTAATATGGTATGAGGAATTTCAAATAATGAAATAATGAATTTGTGACATTCATGAATTCTGTAAGAAAAATCCTCAGCTCCGGTGGTATGGGTATTTATGAATTGCGTCGGCACCTAATCTAACTTATCTTCAGGGACGTTCCGGTGGCAACAGGAATACTGATTAAGGCATTTTCGGTAAACGGCCACCAAGCCCATGAGTCATATACGCCGACTACACTTAAGTACATTAAAGTGCAGATGGCAATTGTCACGTAGATATTTACGAGCACGCGCGTTATGAGCCGAAAAAGCCAAAGTTTCTTTATTAAACCCGTGAAGTCACTCAAGCGATTAGCTACCGACGTTTTTCGCACGTACTCTCACCTTGGCTGCAATATCGGAGTTGAGTCTCCTCCTTGAAGACTTCATGGTGGCATCATGTTCCTGATTGAAAGGAAACTCATCATGCATCGGTGTTTCGGGGACTACACATTCTGTCTCAGATTTCAAATTCCCGCCATCAGTACACGTTACCAGATAGGGGAAAATATCGCACTGTAACTTCATTAATTTAAATTTCTGAACATATGTTCATTGAAAGAAAAAAATATAATGAGTAATTTTAGAAAAAGTTAAGGCGAAGAGATTCAAAAACCATTCGGAACAAGAAAGAAAAATTCTTTGGTCACATTTTCAGACAAAACCAATTCTTAAGCACAATTTCGGACTGTAAAATAGCAATAACTGATAAAAAGCATTTGAACTGCTCGTGATAACATTCAGAGTACATAAATAGTAAATGCCTTTCCTTGAGGTGATACAACTTCGAAACATTCTTTACAATAGCCAAGAACGAAAAAAAAAATCTGATATTGAGGTCGTTAACGGACGACAATGCATATTTACACTCTAATGTTCAAATATGTATTTTAGGCACCTGCACTATCATTGGGTCATAGAAAACGTTTAAAATTAATTCCGCTTATCTACAACAATAGAGTAAAATAGGCATTTACTTAAAAATCGGATGTCTCTTAATGAAATAGAATGCCAATGAAATATTCACTTTAATATTCGATTACACTACCAACTCGAATGTTCGTATTGTATTCGCATAATAAAAAAAGTCAAAGAATCGAAATTGGTGACCATAACAAAAGTTGATTTGATGTAGAAACATGTACAAAATGAATAAAAAATAATGTTAACATGAACGTAACAAAACCATAAAAGCAAATTAACTACATCTTAGGACCATTTTAATATTTCGTCACTCTTCTTAAATTAACAACTGCTACATGATTATTATTCATTATTATTAATAATTATTATTCATTTTTAATCATTATTATTAATAATTATTATTCATTTTTAATAATTATTATTAATTATTATTATTATTTGTTATTATTAATTATTATTATTATTTGTTATTATTAATTATTATTAGTATTATTATTATGTAATTTGGTAGGATTTAACTTTCTGTTAAATCTCTCCTTTCAATTGATTAGCATGCTATTTTTAGATACTTGAACGGTTTCAACATACTCATTCTTCCGCCAATGTCTTTTTCAATTCCTCTTTATTGAAAATTTATTAGTAATCGAGTTTTCAGTTCACACCGAAACGCTCGATTGGGAGAGGTTTCGAAGACTGTGGAGGTGTTTTCAAGACCTTGAAATATTTGCAGAGATGCCAACCGTGCACAAAGTAGGCTTGGATCATTGTCCTGATAAAATTTGCAGGTTTTCTTTATTCCGAGAGTATCCGCACTTTTGGTGCAAACATTCTTTGAGAATGCGGAAATAACGTCCTTTCAATTCTTCTACGAACCGCAATTCCCCAACTCCGAACAAAAATATGAAACCCTGAACCACGATATTACCATCTGCCATGCCTAACAATCAGTAGATTTCGTTTTTACTATTGTTCGTTAACATTACGCCATACCCTGTTTCTGCCATTTGATAGCCACAAGGTAAACTGGCTCTTGCCTGCAAAAATAGCTACCGACCACCACTCTGAACCCTTGTTCACATTCTGCTTTGCATATTCAAGCGTTTTCTTTCTCTTGACCTCTCCTATAAATGGCTTCTCACTCGCCACTCTTCCATTAAACTCTTCGTTTGTTTGCACTTTTCTCAGTTCCGAAGCACATTCTTTTAGAATATCAGCAGCAATTTCCGACGCACTTAATTGAGGATTATTCCTACTTTCCTCAACATTTCAACACTTTCCATTACATAATAATTTTAATTTTGAGAAATTCAATATATTTTTACGATTTGAGGCATGTATTTGATGACGTATTGGTCTATGGAACATGATCTATTTTAGTAGTCTTTGAAGTGTATATCTATGATCACTTTAGTTTCTTAGAGAATAATGTTTGAAATAAACGTTTCAAAACGAAAAATATTTAACGCCTTCTGGATGAAATATTAAAAGAAGTTGACAAAGCCTTGAAATCATGACTTTGTACAAGAAGTAAGGTCATGTATGAGAGAACAACGTGTGTTAATATTGGAAAGGAGAAAGACGATTCAGTTCCGACGTAGACGTTTGCTGGTGTACTTTATTTTTTGTATTTGTAATTTGTAATATGTTAAGACCAAATGTTTTCACGTAAACCATTTATGTTAAGTATTTCATGTTGTTCCATTAGCCAGCTAGTGTCAAACTAACATGCATATGGTCCCACGTGTTTATGTTGGAGAATACGTGGCTTGTAAAGGAGAATACCGATATTTGTTAAGTAATAAATAATTTACTATTTTGAAACAAAAATTGAGAGGTTTGTTGAAAAAAACCTCTCCTCCCTGCGCCGTCATGTTCGAATAGCGGAAGTAAACATATCTGCGTCATATAAAGCAACTTTTGGATTACCATGATTGATGCCAAGTATGAGTTGGTAACTGCCCCCTAATTTTAACTTACTATATTACAAATGTTAACATGGTTTTTAAGAAAGTAGTAATAATTATTCGTTAATAATTTTGTTTTATTCGTTCAATGCATTATATTTTTTGATGTACGTAATCTGTGATGTACATTTTTTGTTCATGTTTCATGTCAACTGGAATACCTTGGTTACGTCTGCGTTAGAGAGACGTAAGTAAAAGATTTTGAACATTCTTCTGGTTCTGATTGATAGTTTTGGACTTTTAATTGTTGGATGAAGTTTTAATTGCACCCATGCCATAAACTAGTTATAATCAAACGATTTTTGTGGAATTAATGGGCATATTTAGTTAACTAAACGAAAAGTGTAATTTGAAAGAAACTTTGAAAAATGTTGATAACAAGGGGATAAAAATAGAACTCTAAACAGTATTGGGTTATAGTTTGATTACAATCCACTTAAATATTTCTGTAAACCATAACAAGGAAAATGTTAACATGTTTAATGGGAGCGAACAAGACATGTAATTCAGAAAAGATAGCTGCGTTTAACTTCATTAATTTTTCATTATACTTACAAAAATACAGAAAGAAATTCGATGTAATGGTCGCTAATACACTCGTAAGACGTTCACTTCATGAGTCAGGAGTACGCTTCTATGCCATCGTTTCATTATGTAGATACTGTGATAGGTTTGTTTTCATTAGCAAATGGAATGTATCTCTATTTTAAAATATTTTGACAATACTGAATAGAAAAGAAATCGCTTGTATAAGAAATAGTAAAGATACAAACTTGTGAAAATTTTCCGAAGACAGACTGTACCAAGAGGCCTAAACCGCGAAAACAAGTGAAAGAATAAAATAAGATTAGATTAACTCACCCTGCAGCTGGGAATAACTCCGCGTAAGAAGAAAAGAAGACGATAGACAATGATGAGTTTTGTTGGTATAGCTATAAATGCCTGTGTCCGGCGTCGAGCCCCGAGTGGGGCAACATTCGCCCGTCGTCACTCCAGTAGCGATAAAAAAGGCATCTCCCAAGAATTCTCTGGGTTAACAGCTGTAAACGGCAGGCCGTTAAGCTCTGCACACAATCGCCTCCGCGCCATGCGTGACGAGCGAAACTAGACAACATAATTAGCTGGCGTTCTATAAACGTCAGTGGCCATCCTGTTACATTGTGCTAATTTTAGGGAGGTAATAAATTACACGGCACAGGAGAACATTATACATTAGGTAAAAACTATGATGTTGATGTTTTTTATTCCTGCCGTTCGCTACTGTTGAAAGTAAAGCACTTCAACATTTGAATAGTTTACTTCCGGGGAATTTCACACTTCTCGAAGGTTTTTTGACTTTTTCACTTCCCCAGTCAACCTCCGTTGCTGCTCTTCTTTTATACTTGTCCCCATTCCGAGACCGTTTGTAGGAAGATGGTGGTGGTGGTGGTGGTGGTGGTGGTGGTCCTTACCCGCAGACAAGTGAGATCCGTTGTCAACTACAGTCTGCTTGAGCAGGGCACCGCCCCAGGCAGATCAAACTCTAAGCTCCTGACTTGTCTCCCGGCATGTTTGGTACTATAGAACATATCCAGGGTTGGGCGGTGTTTAAAAAAGTGTAATTGAATACGTATTTTAAATACACTTTGATTTTGAAAAACTGTATTTCTTTAGATTTTTGGACATGTATTATTAAGATATTTTTAAATTCATAAATAGAAGTATTTTAAAAAAGTACTTAAAATACATTAATAAAAATAAACATCGTAAATTTAATTTTTGAATTAAACCCAAAATTCGTGGAATAATTAATCCAGATATGCTTGAAGTATTTTGTTTACTTTTGTTGAATTTTTGGTTTAATTACATTAAAAATACCTAAGTATTATAGTGAGTTATTGTTCAGAATTATGTGTGACTCATTTACTAATTTATTGTAATTGACAATTACAATACCGGGTTGGGAATGTCACTTTACCTTAGCAGTTGTTCAGACGTGAATTGATTAGAGTATTAAGAAACAAGAAAAGAATATCGATTATTTTGTTTTATGTTTTGTTTTATGTTCGTTAAATGGCAATTGCGCCGTTACGCAATCGTGCAAATTTAAGTAAGTGTGCTATTGTGTACCTATAGGTGCAAATAGATGCAAGAGGTGTGGAAAAGGAAGAAGGAAATATTGCGAGCGGTCCGTGATATTTATTTAGGTATTACTCCGGTATGCGCCTGGTATTGAAAGGAAATACCATGGAAAACCTCTAATCTACCGATTAGAGCAAACGGCTGCTTAAATATAACTATCGAGCTATAATCGAAAATACGCCACCGACCCCCGATCAGATACACTCTGATAGCTGTAACACTGCCCCTGATTCATCTCAGCCAGTCATCATTTCTTATATATTTATACTAATTATTACAATAAACACTAATATAACTGACGCAAAAACGAAATATATTTCGACTGGTGCAACGGACATCAACAAAAAAACATTCTTTATATAATTACACAATTGAAAGAGTGAAAACCGGAACGGTATGAGTAACATTTTATAAACTCTGAGAAACTATTTATTTACGTCAATATCACTGTAAAGTTTTGTTGCTTCGTTTCATTATGAAAACTACGGTATTTCAATTGTTCATTAAAACCACAAAAATACATTGCTACTAAAATATAGCCTAAAATAAACTCATTTTTCTAAGAATTTATAAAATGTCACTTACTCCGTTTTAACTTTCACCCTTTCAATTACTACTATTCAATTAGTACATCTTGATTAATACTGACAATTTTTAATGTATCAGACACCTTTTAATTTCAAGAGTCTATTGATGTTAACACCAAGTCTAGTTGTGGGTCATATTTAAGTGACCTTCCCTCCACGTAATGAAATGTTCTGCTCTCTTTGGGGTTATTTATGCTTATTTAATTATTACCCCTTGACGCACCATAAAGTAACCTTTAATAAGCGTATTTGAATTTAATTAAAACTGTTTGTGACAAAGGTATTTTATTTTTATTTACGTTTTTATCAAGTAGAGAAAAACTAGGAGTTAAACTAGTAGAATTAATTCCACTTTTGCTCAATCTTTACTACTCTTTGTTTGCATCACATAAAAAGCGTTTCCTGGGAATAAGTTCATGCAATTTGCGAGAACCTAATTAGCAGAAACACGCACTAGTATTTTAGATAGACACAGATCACTGTACATGAAAACGCCGAAAATTAAGCGGTTAAATGCTATTCTTAATTGCTGCATAATTGCGCGCAAGAGAATGTAAACAGTTACATCCTTTGGTATGAGTTTTATATGCGAATTCATACACAATAGAAAAAAGGCACACTTCGTCCCTACTGAAAATCCTTGGAGATTAAACTGCAATTGGTTATAAATGTTCTGATTGACTCTTCATAGTATTAAGTCACAAGCCTACTTATATTGTCACATCTAGAACGGAAAACTTTGCATCGCGTAACTTTTGTACGCGTAAGTTGAGAAACGTTTTGTACTTTGATCGTGTTGTGGACGAAAATCAATACGTCACAGTTGGGATGCAGCTGAGTTTGTCTTTCTTAATGAGCATATATTTAATGTTTCTCTACTCTTTAAACAAAGCGATGTTTTCAGAAATGTAATTTATTGGTTATCGTATTTCAGCTTCTTTATAGAATGTAACATCGGTGGATGAAAAATAACTACACCAAGGCAAAAATAACCATGGAGAAAATTGCTCTAAAGCAAATGTCGATTTGAATCTCGGTGATTGTCTCAAGATCAAATCCCTGACTTGTCTAGTGACAATCATGTGCTTTTGTCTATGAGTGTGAACTAAGTTCATGACTGCACATGGACCACACGAATCTTTTTCAAATCATTGTACACTGCGTTATCACTGCTAAAGAAAAAACGCTTGAGAAAAATTTAATCATCAGCTAATTCATTTCAACGAAGAAATTCAAAGGCTTGGGCTTTAGGCCTTCACGACATTTTTGCAAAAATTCAAGTATTGCTACCCATACGGCTATCAACCTTTCAATTTGTAATAGATTCATAATATTTATAGTTATAACACGTTTTGTCTCGTAACTTAATTTCAATATGATTAATATAGTAGGAGCCGTTCAAATAAAGGATTTCGTGTTTATAATGAACTTTGTTAAAATGCATTAGCAATCATAGGTTGAAGTGAATTTTTCAAATCAAAACTAGATACTTTATACTCTGCAAAATGATGCATCTCCATCTCCCTACTATACAGTTAACTAACAAACTTGTGGACCTGTTGGGTTTGTACACCGCAGACTTTCTGGAAAGAGGGATAGGAAATGGATTCTGACCCTCAATCTTTCGCACCGAATCCTTTAGACAGTAATTAAAGATGTTGTCATTGCCAACAATATTTTTTAATTCAATAGCAGCTTTCGATGGCTTAGCCCATCATCATCAGTTTTTCTGCTAGATGGAAGCCACAAAAACGACTACGTAGTCGTTTTTGTGGCTTCCATCTAGCAGACAACTGATGATGATGGCTAAGCCATCGAAAGCTGCTATTGAATTAAAAAATATTGTTGGCAATGACATCTTTATTTATTTTAAAAATGCCAAAGATATCTTACCACAACACCTATATCCTTTAGTCAGATTGACCACCGCAAAAAATCGCACAAGCAAACAATAAAACTTAAATGCCGATAGAAAAATGATTCGCAGTATTTAACATGACGTCGCTGGGGAAGGCACAGGCAAATAATTTCAGACATCTACAGATTCACTTGGCAGATAACCAACAATTATAATTTTAATTCATTTTTCCTTGGTTGTTTCTTCTAATGAAGGTAAGGTTTAGTTCAATAACCTTTGTAAAAACTCCAATTCCCGCCGTAGCTTATCTTTTGTAAGATAAAATTCCATGGGATGTAACCCGTATTATTATGTATTTCTGCCTTCTGTTAAATGCAAAATTCTTCATTGGCTACATTTACTTCTACTTCATTGTGTTAATACGTTAGTGCACCCGCAATAGCAACATGCTACTTTTATATAATTTCACAATGGAAGACGAATCAATAGAAACAATACAAGAAAAAATTATCTTCATTATCATCAAATCAGTTAGGTTATTTAACTTAGACTGAGTGCACAGTTCAGCTTGCGCGGAGAACCTGACATAATCTTACTCTCTCTCCAGCTACCAGGAATCATTACTCTACGTGTAGATATGTGTAAATAATGTATGTATTACTAATTTCTCAAGCACGCACAAATTGAAAGAAAAAAGTAGCTATCGAAAATGTGGGAAGTTTCTATGGTATCGTTAGATACCAGGAATTCGGAAAAAATACAAAATTAGTAATACGGCACTGTGAGTCACAGGACTGACATTAGAACCGTAACTCGAATCTTACTCGTATGTTAGACTATAGACCTCTCTTCATAACTCAGGAGTGTAAGGTCAAAATGGATTCTGTAGTCTGGTAAGCCGTAAGATTGTGTGCTAATGAAAATGAATGTGAATTCAATGATTCAGTCATGTGCAACCCATATTTTACATAAAATTTGTATTTCTTACATCTTGGACGTGCTTTCTTCTAAAAAGGCATTGGTATTATAAAACAGTCGCATCAAATCTGGAAACGCGTATTTGTCGTCACAAAAAGCGATAAATTTTAATCACACATCAACTATGAAGCAAATTCGGAGAATATCGTGAAACACCTGATATTAATTTGATGAATCTTCTTCCACGCAACGCCCACTGGAGTCGTCAAGGGGCAGCTGGGTAACCAACAGCAGTTTTCGCACTTTATGAATTTATGTTGTTGTACTGCGTAAAGGATGTTACTAGAGCACTAAAACTTTTTATGAACTCTCGTATTATGCGATCCTATCGACGAATGTTATGTAATTTATGGTTTATAGTCAAGACATGTATGTTCGCAGTTGCTGCCGGCGCGCAGCGCTGTTGGCGATGTGAGAGAACACAGGGCCCTGGTCGAGCGCAACGCCTCTTGCGGATGATCCTCAAACCTTCTTTTTCAGCATTTACGCAAGGAAACTAGAACTTATCTTCACTGTCTGTTGTTTGAAAAGTGTTACTTCCAACGAGCTCGAATACACTACAAAGAGTGGCTGTCCCTATAGTTTCAGCGCTCTTTGTGGAAGCTCGCCGAACTAGTGGCCGCCATGTTTTTTGAAGTTCAAATACACGAGAGGCGGTGTAACCTGGGTGTAACAGTCCGTATCCAGCGCCAAACGCAATGTTATAGTACTATTTATTTAGTCTGCACTTCACGTAAATCAAGTGTAGCTGTTTCATCCAGTCAGGAGCTTATACGTCGCTTCAGTGACGTCACGTATGGGGACGTTCAAGCTCCCGATTGGATGAAATCGTGAACAGCTGTTTTACGTCAAGTACACGATTAAATAAATCCTAGTATAGAATACTTTGTTTCCCAGAGTGCGCTGCTTTGACTGCAAAAAACATGGTTTCAATTTACTTCAAAGATGGAGGCGCTTCAATCACTCTATGGTATATTCTAGCTCGTCGGTAACTTCATGCCGATATAAAACAATTGGGTACTCAAAAGTAAACAAAACACGAGGGCGACATGAATCACCACGACTACTGCCTCGCATACTAAGAATCATCTTATGAGTATGTACTGTACTTCCAAGTTTCCGTGAGTTCATTGAACATATATATGCAACTTGTAAGAAAGTGTTTTTGACGTACTAATTTAAAAATTACTTTAATATATCTTCACCGCGTCCCTCAGCATTTGATGCCAATGGGTTATTTTCTGCATTGGTTTCGAAAATAACTATTCCACGCAACGCCCACTGGAGTCGTCAAGGGGCAGCTGGGTAACCGACAGCAAAGAATAGGAAATAATTTTAAAGGTAAAACTGATGCAAGTTGCTCTTATGACCAATAAAGTTGAAATCAATTATTTTATAACCTTTTAAATTTTTTATCAAGCTCCACAATCTCTTGTGGGTTAAAGTATTGACACCCTCAGAGACAAAAATAATATACAGACTGGAGAGATCTCTACTCTGCATGAGACGAGCGCTTCGGTAGTTGGCACAAAATCAAGTAGATGCCAGTCCAGTATGACGGAGTCGATATAACATCACGAGTAGAAAGCATTTGGCTGCGAAAAGCCAAGGCCTGACGCACGGTACTCTCCACTTCGACACTTAAATAAGGATGTCTTTTTTTATATTTATTTATTCTTGTTCGACCTGAAGTCTTTCGAAGAATTTCAGTTTTACATGCTGACTTTCTTTTGGATTTGGGCATCCCTTGACAAATTGAGAATAAATTACTCTGACTCAGTTATTAATTACTTTTTTGTGGATGGTATTGCAATTTGATTTTGGAAATAAATAGTTTAAAAATGTCTGGTGGATTAGCACCTATTCGGCTTCTGACGGAAGGTTTTTCACCCGTCAGGATTTTGTTTCCTCATCCGTACCCCATGCTATCTGTTTTAAACTTGCAGACCGTCGAGTTTGTTTAGATCTATCCGAAAAAAAAACTTTTTGGAGACAATCGTCAAAACGGGTTAAGAGCTAGGGATGACCACATACAGACGGACGGACAGATAGAGAGACAGACAAACGTTTGTCATCAATTTATTTTTTTGGTATCAAGAACCTACAAAACATGGAATCCGATTACACAACATCTTAGAGGATATCATGTTCTTCAACGAGCTTATAATGCTGGCTGTTATTCACGAGTTGATGTTTACGACACGAGCGACGTAGAAGAGAGAGTAGTAATTGACGTGAATGCATAATAGTTATTATGCACGAGAAGTACACTATAAATTCTCAACGACTTTGAAATATTTAGCATAAGTTGTATAATTGATTTTGGCCCTCTGTGCCTAGTATTGACTAGACACTGCCAGTGCAAAAACAAATTTACAATCTATGATCACTACTTTACCGATAGGGGCTAAATCTTACAACTGATCTAGAGGCACTACTTACAGCATAATCAACAACGAACAGCACGCAATGAGCAAGTCAAGACAGCACAAGCATTTTAGCACGACAAAGTTGAAATACTTTTATTACAAAAATTGAGAACAAATCTTTGAGAGGCATAAAATTCACGCACAAGTAAGTCACATCAATTTCATTTAGTTGTATCAAATAATTTACTATATTTTTATTTTAATTGCATGAAAATGCACAAACTTTAAATATTTGCATGAAAATGAGGTTATGTTTTATCGAATTGTGTATTTGTACATTTTATTCAATTTTTATTTGTGAATATACGCACTATTTGGAAGGATGTTTCCCTTAGATCGTCCATTATTAGGAGTTAATTGAAAGACATTTAAACAGATGTTAATGTTTTATTTGAACCTTTTTTTCAACTGAAGTTACGAATTTTCATTCTTAAAAAATAAGCAAATAATAGGTTTTTGAACTGAAGTTTTATAATATTTATCTTTTATATAACAAATTAGGCAAACATTATCATACAATACAAATAACCTGAGCCAAAATTGATAATAAAAGAATTTACATCTTCTCCAATACGGCAATGTCGACAATGGTTGCCTATGCTTTTCGATTTCTCTGGTAATAATTGATGTGTGTTGAATTATCGACTTCCAAAATTGCAGGTTACGTACACATTTCAATTTCACTACAGTTGTCTAGATCAACTTTCTAATAAATGTACAGAAAGAAATGTAATGAGAAATAAGAGCATTGCGAGAGTAATCGCTAAACTGGAACCCCCTGGGTGTGTAGACTATCTCATTTGGCGACTCTACAGCAGGAATACAATTTATTGTTAAATTGTCTTAGAAGGAATATTTTACTGCATGAAGGAAAAGGTCCAACAACAATTTGTTCATTTTCGATAACAGGGCTCAACAACAATTTGTGACGAAAAATCGATGATATATGCTTCAGCATTACATCACTTTCTCTTCTTAGCCACATAGTATGGCGAGAAAGTTACAAGAAGCGATAATAATTCGAAAAAAATAATGACAATGGCATCCACAGTTTCTAAAAAAAGCAATGTGGTATTTATTACTTAATTGCATTATCGTTACTCATTAAGTAGTTTGTGTAGCAAATGTGACTGTAATAAATGAATTTGTCTTGAAAGGTTCATGTTTATTGCTTCTACAGTTCTGCCACGAGATTTCACATCACGTGTCCCCTATTCGATCCTGAAGAGGCTAGGCGAATTTGTCAGAGCCACTGTTGTGACCTTGAATCAGCCCATTCACCCACCGTGAAGGTAGGTCGCTCGAATAGTTGATTATTCCGTGTGTGTCTACTGCTAAGGTCATTAGTCCCGTAAGTGTAGAGCATGCTCTCACCGCGAGAGGAGGTGATGATCTACCCCCGGTGCCGAGCTCCGGCGGCTAGTGGAGTTCTCCACAACCATATACCTCCCACCAGCAGGGCACCGCTCCAGCCGGGATAAACATTAAGCTTCCGACCGATCTCCCGGTATGTGGGGTAGTGCAGTGCATGCAAGTGTAAATCTTTGTAAGGGTGAGGATAGGGTAAGGAAGAAGAAGGAAAGATCGCACTCTGTCCGTGGTCCGTTTCTAAGGTTCTGCTCCGGCATTCGCTTCTTGTTGACTGGGAGAACCACGGAAAGCATCCCATCGGAGTAGCCGGCCTCAAGGACTCTCCTCCAGACAGCAACTGAACTCAACCTTGGTAGTGTTGAAAATCCTGTCACGGCCAGGACGTGATCTTAGCACATCACGGCGAGAGGCATTGCAGTAACATCAGTTGATGCCCTGAGCCTCCCTACCCCGGTGAGGGCGCTCAAACTTTCGGCGCTCGTGACTGACACGCTTGAGTAGGTGCGAGGGAGGAAATGAAACGCCTTGATACAAACATTTGAAATGAAATGATTGTGGACAATTGTAAAACAATCGAGAACTGTCAGATTCCGCACAACCAATGAGTCTGTAAAAGTCAATGTCCGGCAAAATAAGACAGAAATTAGGTGTTAAAAACATCATAGAAAACATTATTAGACAAAATGACTCTCTCATGCTGAACGTCGGCATGTTTTCAAAAAAGGTGAATGAACATAAACCACAGAAAAGTTGAACAGAGGACACCAAGGAGGAGATGACGGGACCAGTTTTAAAAGCTTCGGTAAAGTATAGTGTAATGAAGAGTAATCTTTATCAAATACAATTATCTTGATGGTGATGTAACTTTGATTAATTCTCCAATTGGTATGCGATCATTTGGCACTTTTGGTAATTAAATAATTTTGAGTACCAATTGAATCAAGCACATTCATTTGGTTCACATTCATCTTTCAATATTTAAATGAAATTACTTTGACAATGAAATTACTTTGACATTGAAATTACGTTTTGTTTTAATTAACCTTTTTCTCTTAAATACATTTAATTTTTTCTATGGTTTGTGCTTCTTACAACTACTGTAAGTGTTGCTGTTACGCAAGTTACTGAGACTCAGCTTTGCATATAGTATTTATAATAGTAACCCTTCTTTAAAATTACATTACGTAAAGTGTTGTCAATCTCAGGCACTAATTAGAAATTAATTGAAGTGTATTGAAAAATGAATGATTATGCAAATGCAGAAGAAATTTTTTCAGGGGGAGGTGAATGATTAATATAGTATGGGTAATTTCCATTAAGAGGAGAACGAGATGGTTCTACTGGTAATAAACAAAACATGGAGTAAATTTAGGGAGGAAATAAGCAAACCTTAAAATATTTCTTCGATAGTATGACAGTTCTGCGACCAAAAGAAAGTAAAACAGGTTTTCTTTGGAAATGAGGAGAGAGTATTCTTCAATGATCGTGTATTATTAAGTTGGTGTTAACGACAAGCGACGTGCGAACAACTAATAATTTCTAGAGTGGAGGTGAAATTAAAATGATAAAAAAATCGCTTAATGAATTTACACTTGTATTCTTCTCCACGTTGCTAATGTTGCCTAGGATTTATCATTGTCCTCCGATTTCTTAAGTTAAAATTTAAGCTTTGTTGAAATTGTGACATTTTTAGGTGACATACACAATTACATTCACATTGCTGCTGCTTTCAAGAATTACAGAGTAAACTATGATGAGAAAATTGCAAAATCTGCTCTTAAAACTGTAAAGTCTCTCAGTTGTTTTCTCCGGTTTCAAATAAGTGTGAATTGCGAAGATAATGCAATTCTGACAGTGGATTGTAAATATTCTAAAAAAAGTGACACAATTGGCTTCCGATTTGGAATTAACGTGATGTGGAATCAATTGCATTCGTCGGTTGAATATACAGCTGGAATACATAACATATTATTAAAAGGGCGTAAATAAATAGCTTTATTTGAACGCAACAAATGTGAGAACACGTCAACAGGATTCACGCAATCACCGCTCAAAACAAGAGGAAGGAATTTCCTGAGAATTCTAAAGCGAGTATTTTGGTAGTCTCCTTCCTCATCCACCCACTAGAGGAGGAAAATCCGTTTGCTCTTAATTCCTCCAGGTGCAACTTTCTGCTTCTAGAAATTTTCTGTTTTGGGAGAACGGCCTGGCTAATTAAATGTTCTTTCTTTTCCCATTTTCTTTACTTAACCATTCGAAATGTTTAGCATCAAATGAAACAGTATTTACAATAAAATTTGTAACTTTACTTTCCCTTATAATAATTATAGTAGTTGTACACATAGTTTGAGCACGTTATGTAATGCTGCGGAAAATCAATTTCAAGAAACGTAAATTCACGTTTTATTTACACTGATATCGCCATACTGTTTTTTTTAAACGTCCGTCCGCCTGTCTGTCTCTGTCCGTCTGCTCGGCCTTCTGTGAACAAGTATAGCGCTAACTTATTCGTAGAATTTTGTTCCAAGATGTTTTCCCCCTCGATCTAGCCAAATCCAAGATCTGTAATTTTGAAAATAATTCTTTGAATTTTGAGAACATTTTACATGAAGCCCTTGAAATATATTTTCTAAAAAATGGCTCCATTTTTTGCTTCAAGTTTCTTGTAAGAAGGAAGATAAACTTATGAATAAAGATAGCTTAGAATCTATTTTCACTGATAACGCTGAATTTTCTAAAATGACAAAATATTTTAGATTTTTTGGACCATCTTGTACAGCTATATTATTGATGACATTTTTCTTCAAATAAAATTTGTTCTCCTCGCATATTTTTCTCAAGTGTCATGTACATTTTTAAATATTAGTTTTTGCGTAATTTATGTGAAGTATGGCCAATTTGAAACAAGATATTCTCAAAAACGGGTCCTATTTTTTCTTGAACCTTTGTGTACGAATAGTACTGAATTAGTTAAATAATATGACTTGAAATAAGTTATTTATTACTAAGTTAAAATTAATTGTTAATTTTGATGTATGCTTTTTATTTGTCAAAATTTACACAAATGTGATATTTTAATAGCTCTTACGTTGTTAATATTTACTTTACGGACGTTCTTTACATATCTGTGCATTTGGGAATACAAGGGCTTGATATAATTTTTGTGAAGTTTATCGTAAACATAAATTGTATGTAAAAATGACGTTAAATAACGAATTTTCAGGAACGTTCAAAAAACATTTTCTCAAAAAATGCTACTTTTTCACTTAAAATTTCATTATATATCCATATTTTCATTTTCTAAAATATTCTTAAAGTCATTTTTTAACCTCCTATTAGGTGAACGTGAGAAAGCGAAAAAAAATTTGGCGCAATAGATATCAGCTGAGAAGAGGGTTGGGCAAAATCGAGAGATTAGTTCACACTAAAGAGATAAAGAAACCAAAAAGTACCAAACAATTTTGTGCCGCAATAGCAACACTAGTTTCTGTATGTATTGCTTTTAGAATGTTAGCGAGACTGGGTATAGTAATAAACCGGTGATTTATTCTTCAAGATATATTAATGTTCCACGTGAATACTTGTATTTGCTTCCATGTTCTTGCATCACCCTACATTTCAGTAAAAAGTCTTCACATAAAAATTTAATATACACGTAACTCCAAATGGTTAATTAAGTCACCTCTGACACCAATTTTCCTTAAGACGGAAATGGTTTCTCTCAAGGCAGGATGTGGATCTGGGAATCACACCTAGTACGCCACAATAATATGTACTACATTTATTACTGTCGAATACTAACAATAAGGTATGCTACTGACGAGCATTTGAAGTAATTCGTCGTTCTCGAAAGAAATGAAATTTAATGTTAGTTTAAAAAAATATGATTTAATCTGAAATTAAACCCCTCAAAATATCCTTATTTTTCATCATGAAATTAAAAACGAAACACAATGTTATTGCAATGTTATTCAGGTAATTTTTACACCTATGAAATCTTTCGAGTTACTTTCCGTAACATAATTCAGAAAAAACATATTTACAATAGGAATCACTCCATCACCCTCCGCTTGCGTCAATGAACTTCGCTTAATTCCTGCATCTGACATGACCTTCTAGCACACCGATGCATCAATATCCAATTAACCAAAGTTCACGGGGTTGTTGTCAAGTAGTTATAAATCCTCATGCTGTAAAAGACGATCTTCCTCAACTCTGTCTAACAAACCGAAGTAATAACACATCGAATGATGGATTCGTTTTTAAAAAAATCCCAAATAATGAGAGATTCAACGTGGTCCACAGCGGAGTGCCGATAAGCCCAGATGGCATGTAAATAAACAAAAGTAGGTAATCTTCGGAGAGGTTGGTAGTGGAGAAATTGGAACAGCGGTAGATTATGCCAAAGTATATCCCTTTCTCCTTTTCGGCATTCAAACACCTTCTTCATTCTCAATGTTTTCCATCAACCATTATGTATTTTGTTTACATTGTCTATGAACTTCGAACAGAGTAGATTCAACTTCCATATGCACTGCACCGCCTGGGGGAATATTCATGAGGTTGTAGTGTTACCAATCTGTTTGACACGTCAAGATCCAAAACAATCGTATTCAGATTTCAACTTCTTACTAGTGCCGGGCCATATGTGTACGAGTCCTCCGCTTATTCAAACTATGCCTCCTCCGAATAATATTGAAGTACTGAACCAATCTCTCACCAATCAATATGAACGTAAAATAATTTACAAATTTTATGTTTATAAAATAAAGTCATTTGCATGTTAGCTGTGTTGTTCAAGTCTTTATATAGTTTTTGAACTGGTTTAGTTTTTACTTTCTCGCATGCTATTTACGCTGTGTAGAGTAAGTATTGCTATGCTGCGTAAAAACGTGCTTTTTCGACAGAAAAACTCGTATTGTTTTATTTGTATTGTATTTCTTTTATATAACGGGGAGAAGTGTATTCTGAGCACGTTACCTTAATACCTAACGGTACCCTAATCCGTATACAAGTTGAATTCTGATTTCAAGGACGCGCCCAGAATTTGCGATATTGTAACATTACGTAACCTAATGCGAGAAAGTACGTGCTGTTGTAGCACCACTTGTTTATTTTCGTCCATTAATAACAAAATTGTTAACAATTATTTTATGAACGATTAAATTATTTCTGAAATAATTTTGATGAAAAATTATTGGTCGCCCCCTATCGAGCGAAACCCCTAAGCACGTGCTAAATTTACTCATGTATTTTTCCATCAATGCTTACAACTTGACTGATTACTATCTCATTACAACGATCAGATTACGGCGCGAATTTTCGGATTGAATTTTACCGCTCATTCAGTCACGGATCGTTTACATGCCCGCCGCAAGTTCGTAATGGCCAAAGTGGATTTTACCACTCTTTGAAAATGTACGCCAAACGGCTGACAATAACCGCAATTCGGTGCTTTCAACAATCATCAACTTAATAATTCTGTTATCGTTCGCTCATCACCGATCTTTGACATTTGTTTCAAAGTGAGTGCGATTGATGTGCTTGTGTTCAGAACGATAACGCTCGTGGCAGGATTGTGCCATGATGCTGTTTTCTCAGGACACCCACTTCAGACCACATGTTCCACCTCCCCTCAAAGATATCAAACCTGCTTAGGTGGCTCAGGGCATCAAATGTCTCTGCAGTGCCTCAGATCGGGAAGTCTTAGGGTTCGAGTCCTGACGGCGTGCTTGTCGTGTACGACACTAGCTATTCGGCACTAGATTTTCGACACTAACCTCTTATGTTGAATTCAGCTGCTGTATGGAGGAGAATTCTTGCTGCTCTGACATACGAGTTTTCCGGGGTTTCTCAGATCAATATCAGGCGAATGCCGGCGAAGTACCAAAAACAAACGGGCCACGGACCGTGCGCGAACATTCCTTCCTCTACCTTGCCCTACGCTCACCCTTACACACACACACACACACACACCTACATCCACTACACTATCACACATGTCGGGAGATCAGTCGCGAGCCTAGAGATTGTCCTGGCTGGGGTCGACAGGTTGATGGACTTATGACCTTGGCAGTTAACGCGCCAGGAATAATGAATCTCAAAGATATTAAGGACAAAATAGTACCTGCTCGTGTTTCCAAATGTCGCACACCGTGGTAGCGCCGGTCCATCGGGGTGTTTGGCCGCGTGAAGGTCACAATGGTTTATCAGCGGTCGATGCTCTGAAGATACAAAAAGTAATCAATTAAGCATTTATATGTTTAAAACGAATAAATAACTAAAATGTATTTCAATAAACTTAACTTTCATGACATAAAAATATGAAATTGCAAATCATTAATTCATTAAATATTGTCTCATACAACAAGGTCTCTCTGTCTCTACCGGTGAGAATACGCAATGAAGACGTCTTAATAATCGTACTTCCATGTGCAACGGGTGGCGTAGAGAGCGCCGTTGTGTGAAGCGCCCTGATCAGGGCCCTTGAGTTAACATAAAATCATCAACGCGTCTATGTGCGCCGGAATACGCGCATTCCAACTGGACTATGCCTATATTTTTCCCAGTCGTGAAAGAAATACGTTCACAACGTTTTATTGCAACCCGATGAATGGTTCGGCAGCGCATTAAGTATGAACAAACAAACAAACAAACAAACCAATATTGTCTTTTATATATAAGACTTTGTCATTGAGAGAATAAACGTTCGAAATTTAGAGAGGGACAATTCCCTCTCCCTCTGCCTTTCCTCTCGCTGGCTACGCCCAGGCTGCGATATCGTCTCTTCCACACTGGCACTTGACACTGCGATGGCGGGAATTCTGCTTCCTGTGCTTCTCGGCAGGAAGTGTTGCGTGAGCCGTGAGCAGCCGTGAGCGAGTATACCGGCGTCAAGTGGATGGCGCCCAAGTGCCGGCAGCGAAAGCGTCTTCCTGCTGGGTCGAGGCGGCCGTGGACCCGACTAAAGAGCAATCGCACCCATCAAGAGCTCTGGCGCCTCTAGCCATTCCGTACCCATCGCGCCTTTCACGTACTTGGGACAAGTGGAGGATTTGTTGAATATTTTGTGTTTCCGGGGACGTCAGCTGCTAAGGAAGTTAGTCCGTTAAGTGTAGTGCATGTTTTATCACGCAAGGTGGCGGTGTTCTTTCGCCCATTGGATAAGATCCGGCACCAATCTGTAGGACGGTTTATGGGGTTTTCCTCTTTCCATAATAGACGGCAGAAGTGTTTAACAGATGTGAGCCATAAAGAGTGTTTTTTTATTTCATTTCTCTGGTTGCGTTAATTTCATAAAACCCTACAGTATTATAAAAAGTTTTCATCTTAAAGTCGTTACTTAAAATGATTTCTTAATCAGCTCGGCAATTACGCATGTGCTAATCGCCCTAGGGTACGTACGATCGACTCGTTACAGTGAACTTTTGGGGACTAACATGTTTGGATCACTAAATCAAAGGGTTCACTATATCCGATGATGTCTAAATAGAATTTCTTCACACTGATTAATTTTATTATTCTATAGATGCAGAAAAATACATCAGCAGCACCAACCGAAAATTTCAATGACTTTATTTGATCTTCAAAAATCAGTTGTTTTCAATTGTTTGATTCATACATTTTTCATTTGTAATTTCACTAGATTCTTCTCTAGTTTGTGCTCTCTCCGTGCATACGTCTGCATTGTTCAGTGTCTCTAATATTGAAATGCATTCTTGACACTCTTCAATGCATCTTGCACTGCAGAAACACCGCCCCACTGTCCTAAGGCCCTTTTACTCGCCTAATAACATACGAGATACTTTCGGTAACAGCATGGCGCAAGCGGTTAATGAAAAATGATCGCTGAATGAAACATTCCTGGTCCATTACCTCCACCTCAGGGGTGAGTCTTGTATTATGGGCCTTTGTCATTTTTCCAAGCTGACTAGTCTTGCAATTTGTAGCACTGAGGGGATTTTTTTTTTTTCAGAAGGGAATTAATTTCAAGAACGTATTTCGTACATGCATTACAGCTGAGGTTCAGTGTCTATTGCCGAATCTTCTTATACCTATTTGAATTGTAAGTGAAACGGGACCAGCGACTTAGGTTTACTATAACCGAAGACGACTGCACATATTTATCCATGGCACTTAGAGGGATGAGGAAAGTTAATGTTTAAATTCCACAGTTTTGCTTGGCGTCTATCATGAAATACCAGGCGTAACAATGATACCTGAGATTGATGATACCCGAGACCATTTCCAGTGTACAAATATCATTATAAACTACTAAATACAAATAACCTATCTATCCTTACAAGCAACGACCGCTGTGATGCCGGTCATAACTCCAAAGCAGCGCTAGAAACTCATCCCCGCAGTTTCTAGTGGAACCCGGTTGGTTCTGAGACTGCGAAAGTGATGTGTAGTCCGTGATGTGCATCGTCACGAGAAATCTCAGTTAGGCGTATATGAAGCAACCACTGCTAATTCATCCGAAAGATACACAGAGTTTCCCCTTTGACAAAGCACTATATTTAAAAACGCTTTGTAACGCCCTCAGAGTTACTAAAAGGTATGTTATATAACCATTAGGTTGCTGAAGATTCAACACCATTAGTTCTCCGAGAACGTTCACTTGCTCACTTTCAAGATGTTTTGACACCAAATTCTATACTTTTCAATGAACCATTACTGATAAATTACTTCAAATATAAACCTTCATTAATGTCACATCACCAACAACCATAACCAAAAGAAATGTTTTTAAATATTTTATTATAATCAACGCACGGATCTGAGAATTCTGAAATGTAAACTAACATACTCGCACGCGCGAATCAGAAATTTTTTCTTGGAAGTATAACAGAACATAATGTACGTATGTAACTAAAAGTTCGCTTTTGCATAGTTCTCTAAAAAAGCCACATTCAGTTTCTTTCAGAAGTTTCAAACGTTTCACTTGGTTGTGGAATCTTCCGTTTGTCCACGACGTTTCTGCATAAAATTATGGAATTATACAATACATCTTCTGGATTCAAGAGATATTTTCTCAGAAACGTTCTCACAGAAAAATTAAAAATAAATATATTACGCGTAAATATAAAACATTAAAGTGCGAAAAGAATATGTAAGTAAACAAAAAATATTACTTCTATTTCAATATATGCTTATTTTGTATTTTGAAACATGAAGAAATACTGTCGAGTTATCGGGAATAGGACGAAGAGAAACCTTCAATGCAGATATAATATTTTTAACCAAGGCTTTTAAAATGAGGCTTTTAAAATCTGCGCAGTTTCCAATGCAGATACATGAAAAATATTTAACCTCACATATGAAGTGCTTTCTATGTCTGCGCGCGACAGCGGCTATTATCCGTCAGTAGACATTTTCGATGTAATTTGTTTTCCCCGATGGCCAGGAGCCAATTTTCAACAGGAAGTGTGTGTCGGTCTGCGAGAGATTTTCATCCACATAATGATGCAGCATAGCTATGATTACCGTTCTTTCGCCTTCACGAACTACGTTAGATTGTTTGTTCGCAAGATAGTTCTAATAAAACAAATTAGACAATTTAATTGTTTAATGGCATGAAATCGTTGCCTCATTCAACATTATGTTTGCATCGGATCTAATCACAATTCGGCCTTCTCAATAAAAGATTTAATATGATTTGATGCAATAAAGTGTTACTCAATATGTACTCATATTTAGGATTTTTTTTAGGTTTTGTTGTGTTCACTTTTTAGAAAAATATTCAACGCACTAGCAGAAAGCAGTTAGAAAACGATCCATGACGCATCAGAGGTAATGGTCAGATCCCCTAATCCATACGATTCATCTCTTTCGTCCTCGAAAGACTCTAGTAACTCTGCGAGGAATACGTGGATGTCAAGGCGGTTCCACACATTCGGCATTCGGCGAGTCTCGAGCCACTGCTGACCCAAGATGCTCGAGGTGCTCAGCGTATGTTCGCTTGCTTTTATATGTCCAAAACGCCGGCACGCTGTGGGTAGAGCGAGCACCGAATGTTGGCACATGGCAATCAATGCGTCTCCACTAGTCGCGATTAGAAGAGAGGTCATTCGCTTCTCGCCGAATGTTTGCAACCGCCTTCAGGCGAAGGATTGTCGAGGCAAAGAAAGAAGTGTTAAGCGGTCGTTGGTTAATTACGTAATGCTAGAGAGAGGGAGGGGATTGAGGTAGCGTTAAGATGCGTTACATAGGGGTATGGGGTATTAGTTAAGTTTTACGTAACATGAACATTTATTTGTTTTTCCATTTTTCAACATTTGATGAAATAATTCATTTTTTGAGTCCTGCACTACAACAATAAAATATTAACTAATTATTTTGTTTTAAAAATATAAATTAATTAGTTATGTTATTTGTAAATTGTTACAATAAATTGAAATATTTTTTCAACCTGCTTGTGAATCTGTAAGATAACGAAGAAAATGTTCAAAACTGATATGAAGTGTATTCTAGAATCCATTTAAATTGGCGCTCTAGACTTTCGCTCTTGCATCATCCACGACGACGTGTACATAGCTGGTGATCAACCATTTCTCGCCTAAGAATTTTTCCTTCACCCACAACTTCCTCTTATCATATCGTTAGGTGCAGCCCGCAACGCCAACTAATTTTGACTTTAATTATCATTAATTACTTAAATATACTAGAAAAATTAATTCAAAGTATATTTACCGTTCTACAATTTATTTTCTCTTCTTGCATTTATGAGGGGGGTTGCAAGCGTTAGGTAACTATTTAGGGGGATTCACGCGCGTTAAGGGTGTATTATAAGGGGGAAGGAGTATTGAAAATACTCCAAATTTGCGTTACGTAATTTATGGACGGCCCCTAATTTACCGGATATTTTCAAGTAGTAAATGAAAAGGTAGAAATAATTTGACACTTGTGGACCCACGATTAGTTTTTATTCATTTATTTTCCTATTTATTTTTAATTTTTACTGAAAACTAATGGGGTCTTCAACTGCTGAGATCACTGACGCCAATGAATAAGGAACTCTTCTAATGAGTAGAAGATAGCGGTAGAGATCAAGAGTAGGAACTGGAGTAATACGAGTGTTAACGGTAAAATCTCGAGAAAACGTGGCATTAGGTTGCTTTGACCACCGAAACTTCATCATAGATTGGCCAGTGATCGAAGTCAGTCTCCAGCGGTGGAAGGTTAATGCGCTAGCCATTAATCCACGAGCCCTCACGGACGCATGGAATTGCAAGTGAGCACTCCGTAGACAAACACGCAGTTTTGCGACACAGTTTCGTCATTCATTGAAAAGCCAGTACTTGATAGCCATGTATCTTTCACATATGGAATTGACATGCTTCTCTCATGCTGACTTTTGGCAGTTTTCCGACAGTCTTCAAATCTCATCATTGCTAGGTATAATTGACCGCAAATAAATATAACAATAAAACACGTTTATAAAACGTCATTGAAAATAATAATACATTACTCGCAAGAGCCTCACAAGAATGCGTGTGTATATCTTTACAAGAACTGAAATATTTTAAAATTATACCAATCATTTATTTCAGCAGAATAATGTGTGTTGCAAATAGAGACTACTATGTATGAAACATAATTTTCTTAAGAGAACAAGAAAACGAGGAAACTAGTCTCAGTTAATAAATTACGAATTGATAAATTTTACAAGAATCAGCATAATGTTGCCTTTGTGCTTGGTTTCCGTAACGTCATATACGGACCATTAGTTACGTTCAGAATGCACGTCGGATTCAAGACAAGTTTTATTTTGTGTCGGATATTTGGATATTTTAATTATATTAGGTAGACACTGAAGTGCCATCATTTCAATATTAATATTTATCTAGTTTCCGTGTGAATAAATCTGACTACGTTGTCGCATTTCCACGATAAACGTTCTCATGATATACTCGTTCTTTCTCATAGTTAATTCAGCACAGATCGTCTATTCGTTATTCGTTCATTCACAATAAAATTTCTACTGTTATTATTATTAATATTATTATTAGCCTATGTAATCCCTGCAGGGCAAAGGCCTCCTGATTTCTCAGGGAAGATTTGTATCGATGGCTACGTGTGGCCTAGTAACATAACTAGTTCGGTGGCTGGTGGCTCGTACACTAGTGGTTATGTTCAACTTCACTAGTTCACATAGTTCGCTATTCTGACTACACTTGTTATTGACATATCCATTGTTAATAGCAACTTTAACTGATCGTAAATTGATACCTATAGTTATTTGTTTTGTTTGATATCCACACTTTTCTTAATATCAGATTGTTTTTCAATGTTTGTGACACATTTTCACCTGTTTAGATACACCCTTTCCATTTCGTTGTTATTCTTTGTATATTTTCTATTTATCAGGAACAGGAAGGTGTTCATGTTAGATATGATCTCTACGTCGACCCGTCCTGGTCCAGCCTCGACCACTTGCTACCGACTGCCTACCTAAAGCTGTCCGACCATTATTTGTGTTGCTTTCCGGGGTGTCGCCAGCCCATTCTTGGTTCTCATATTGTTGTGTGTGACCATCTTTGGTCGTTGTATTTTACAATATGTCCGCCCCATTTCCACTTCAGTTTTGCAGCTCCTTCTTGTGCATCTTTTATTTTGGTTTTGCCCCTTATTTCTGCGCATGTTATGTGGTCTTTGAGGGAGATATTGAGAATTTTCGTTCTATATTCCTTTGGCACATTGTTATTTTTAGTTAAGGCATCGGTAAGTGTTGGTAATAGACGAGAGTCTATTACTTCTATTTTTAAGCCTATGTATTTGTCTAGTAGGATGAAGGATAGACTCCAGATTTTTGCCAGGTGGGGGTAATTCTTATGTGAATTTCTTGGTCAAGTCTTTTGTTGAACGATATCAGTTGTCCCAGGTAAATATATTCTTCTACATATTCTATCTGGCTGTCATAAATTTGTATAGGGATTTCCTTGTAATTTGTCATTAATTTCGTCTTACTTAAGTTTAGATGAAGTTCTAGTTTTCGACTTTCTTTATTCAATTCTTCTAACATTCTTTTAAGTTTTTGTTGAGAGGTTGCTAGTAAATTGATGCCGTTGACAAATTTGAAGTTGCTTAGTCTTCCTCCGTTCATTCCTAGTGCCTCGTTCTCTCATTTAACTTCTAAAAACATCGAGTAAACTAGTAAAAATGTTGGGTGATAAAATGTCTCGTTATTTTACTTCCCTTTTTATTTGGAATGCTTTTCCTTCAGTATCAGTCTTGATCTTAGCTGTGCTATGTTTGTACAGTGTCTTCAAAATTCTGATGTATTAGTAAGTAACACCCTGAGTTTGCAATGCCTTAAATGTTATGAGTATTCAAAACTGACAAATGCTTTGTAAAAATCTATTTGAACTATGTATAGGTTCAGGTTGTATTCGTGGACTTTTTCGAGTATCTGGTTTATGCTTTGTAGGTAGTTTATTGTACTGTATCCTTTCCCGAATCCAGCTTGCTCGGGTGGCAATTGTTCGTCTAATAAATTTGCTATTCTTCTGTTTATTATTTTTGATAATACTTTGTACCGACTTGACATCACGCTTATTGGTCTATAATTACTGAGTTGGCACCTTGAGCCATTTTGTGCATGAGGGTTATTGTACTTTTGAATCACTGGTCGGAAACTTCTTCAGAGTATCTCATTGACGATATCTGTTATCTTGTGGATTTCCGGTGAGCCGAGGTTCAGTAGATCATTTGTGATACCGTGCTCTCCAGGGAACTTCCCCAATATAAACTTGTAATTGCCGTTCTGACTTCACTTATAATTATTTCAGGTACATCATCATCATTTGTAGTGTTGTTTATTTTATTTCAAGTTGATTCTTACTATTGTAAAGCTCTCGGTAGCACGGTTGGAATAGTTGTACAGAATGTTTGCTCTATCAATACATAGCAGATGTTACGATAGTAATAAATTATCTCTAAAAGGAAAACATATTTTCATTAATAATCTATTTGTACTTTCTAATCTTCTAATGATTATTTCTCAGTAGCATATTTCTACATTACTTTATTTGTTTATTCTTCACAATTTCATATTTTATGAATAACGTATATGTTCATATTTACCAAATATGCAGTCACTGTAGCCATAATGTATTGCTTTAGAATTCGCTTACATTATTAATAGAACCGTATGAATAGAAAGATAATTTATAAAATATGTATGATTTACCTTATGAATAGAACGATAATTTACAAAATCGGTATGTGCAACCGAGGCCAAAGATAGAAGTTCTCTCCCCTTGCGCAAAGGGCCGTAGCTGACTCACATGGTTAAGAAGCGAAACAGCGAGCGGAGGAGAGCTAAGGTTCAGAGTCGCCGTAATCCGAGCGGGAGAGGCTCTCATGATTTCAAGGACGTGGTGAGAATGAATGGCGCACAGCAAAACATGCCGTCCAACTTACAAAATATTTTGAGTAACATTACTCTTCTTTTCTACGAGACCTATGGTACGTTTACTTTCTCAACTGCCTTTCTCTTCAACTCAATAAAGTTTACACATACGGGATCAAAAAAGGAAGACAATTTTAACAAAAGATGTACTTCTTCACATATATTATTATTAAAATAATTAATATTTACAAATACGAAGGAAACAAAATGGTTACGGTGTATGGAAACAAAGGGTACGGTACACAGATTTCAAACTGGGAAAAGTCTTATTTTTAATTATCTCCCTCTCAGATAATTAAATTTTAATTGTAAATGTTACCATGAAGATAATAATTTCTGATACATTATCCCAATTTTATTTTAATAATCCTCAGATTTATCACATCAAGTGTCACATTTATGCCAAGAATATTTGGTGGATCCAGAAAACTCCTGAAGAAGTGTTTGCGTGACTAATATGTTTTCATTGAAAGACGTGCCGTTAAAATACTTGACATTAGACTGTACATACCCTACATCTTTTAGGTTTTCAATTATGAATCTATTCTTATCAATTTTCGGCTGTGCATTTACAAGAGATAAAATACGTTTACATTAATATTATGACTAGGAATAGCAAAGAAAAGTCTACAATTTTCTGTAGTTCAAAATGATACTCGTAAAAATTAAGACATTCCGTAATTGCGTTTAAAACTCTTCCGGACACTTTATTTGCCCTAAAAAAGGAGATTTTATGGAGAAAATGTAGTTGAAGCGTTCAAAAAATTCTATTATTTATTTATACATATATATATATATATATATATATATATATTGCAAATTACTGTATCGAGACTATTTGCATGTAAAGTTCTTATTTTAACAAATAAAGTGCGTCAAATGACGCGCGTTGGGGTCTACGCAGCGTGTGTAGGAGGCAGATAAGAGTGGGAGCGCAGGCTTCCCTCGCCCATAACAAAAGCCTATCTGACGTTGTGTGTAGTCGTAGAAACACGTTATCACAATAAACTGCCTCTTCCACTCCGCGCAAATGCTTTGTTGAAAATAACCTAAGTAAAGAGGAAATTACAAATTAGCTGCCGGAAGCAATTTATAAACTCCATTCCTTTTATAAAACACTAATTTAATGTTGACGCATGGAATACGGAATATACGTAAATCTAGCCAGTAATGCTACTTCAACTACGACTTTTACCGCAACAAAGCGGCAGCCAGCCTGGATAGCCAAGGTCGCTACGGCTGAAGAGCCGTATCTGCTTCGTACCTGAAGGTTCCCGGCAAAGAAATGTTTGTGTATGTTACCGTTCCCCAAATGTTACTTCGGTGGTCACTACATCACCTTAGTAGTTAAAAAGCGACCTAAAATAAGGGAAAATATAAAAACACAATGTGGGAATTGTGGTATACTACTGTAATTTTCTATCACGATTGATTAGGTACATTGCCAGATGCTGTTTAAAAACTAACACCATCCTTGTTATATATATATGTTTCACCAATATTTATTGGTGAAAAAGTATGTTAATAAGGTAGGAAATGTACAAAGATATCATATAGTAATTATATATTATATAAAAAACATTACTATCAATTATGCAAAAATTCAAACGCAAAACTCTGCAGAAACATTAGCATTAAAACCTTTAAGCTCTCTACTCCAGGAGAGAACTTGATTCAAAGTTTCTATTAGTTTATTAACTTTCGTGATACGAAAAACCCTTTCCTTTCAGAAGTAGCGAGGTGACGATTTCAGTTTCTGACTAACAAAATAAACACAATCAGTATCGCTCAAGAAGTCAACTAAAATTGAAAACATCTCATAGGCATGCGCAGTGTCGAATGTATGATCGCACCATACTCAATAAATAAGTAGATTGGTTTAAAATTTGTATTCTGACGTGGTATCTCGATTAATGTGTAAAAGACATCATAATATGTAGAACAATTACTTTTATAATGTCAATTCAGAATTATCCTCACTATTAAAATACTTGTAATGTTACTCATTTGCTATAACGATGGGCCTGGTAAGATATTTTAGAAATGATAAAGCGCAGAGACATGCTCATCATTTTCAGTATCTAAAACACATTACGGGAAAGAGTAAAGAAGTTGCTCTTCATTGCTTAAAAGATAGAAAATACATCTTTGAGGACGACTCTCCAAATTTTACTGAATGCCGGAAATATCAATGATTTGGAGAATACGTCGATATTCAAAATCATTTAATTTTAAAGTAATAGTGTCATAAAAATTCGACTTGGTAAAATACTGAAAAACTTTATTTTTACTAAAAAATGTATATAATAATTTATCATGAACATAACCGTCTGTAAAGAACGACTGACGTGCAAGCCGCAAGAGATTACACTGTAACCTCTAATCACTCCTCCCCCAAAAAAAACACCGCTTTTTGGGTTAACTGGAGTCTGTCGTTAAGTTCCTGAAGGATGGAGGCAAGAGTTGGGAAGGAGGCACGGGCGGAGTGGAGGCAAAGGCTGGGATGGAGGCG
The DNA here is from genome assembly GCA_017312745.1 of Gryllus bimaculatus. Taxonomy (NCBI): domain Eukaryota; kingdom Metazoa; phylum Arthropoda; class Insecta; order Orthoptera; family Gryllidae; genus Gryllus; species Gryllus bimaculatus. The sequence goes on from BOPP01000061.1 coordinate 5,584,725, forward strand.
AACCTGGAGGGGAGGGCGGAGATAAAGGGAACGTTAAGGATCGCGGGGAGGGCGTAGGCGAGGGCGAAGATGTGGCCAGAGGGAAGGCGATGGCCGGGACGAAGGCGAGTGCGTGGGCGGAGGCGATGGCGGAACCGTAGAGGTTGCCTGCAGCGACAGTTACTCTTTTCTAGCACCGCCCTTCACCCGCCCTCCACCCTCCACGCTATCGCATTCTCCGTCTTCGCGCCTCTCCCCTCTACCACCTCCTCACCTCCTACATCTGCCTTCCGCGCACGCCGTCCGAGCCAAACTTCTTCCAAGCCAACCGCCCCTGCTCAAAAAATAACCTGAGACAACTGCATCCATCCATAACGACCAGCAGAATCCGAACACATCTCTCGCACCACGGCCCCCTCCCCAACCCGATCCTCGGTCCGCCCGTAACGCGCTAACGCCCCCCATCACTCACACGTCACCCCCTTTCCAAATTTCCACCCCGATAGGGAGGGCCACCTCCAAGTCCCGCCTGCGCGCCATCGCCAACCCATTCTCCACCCCTTTTTCTCTTGCCCTCGCCTCCGCCTGCATGCGTCAATCTCGTTTGTCGCCCCCGGCACCTACTTTACCCGGCCTCTTTCCCCTCCGCCAAAGTAACCTCTATCCGTTTTTTCCGGAACCTCCTTCTTGGTTCCGCCTTCGCCACCACACCCATCCTTGCCTCCCGCCTTCGGCGGCCATGCCTTCTTTCCGCAACCCAACACCGCCGGCCTGCCGCACTCGCATTTACAAACGTGCCTCCAGTGTGCATCCACCCCTCCCCGGTGTTCGTTTCTGATTATTTTTTTTTTCATTACCTCGCCTCCTCCCATCCCAATCACTCTGCCCGCGCCTCCGCGCCATCTCAGCTCCGTCGCCAAACTCATCTGCGCCCACTTTTACTCCGTCTGCGCGTAGGACTCCAATCCCATTTTCCCTCATACCGCCCTCGCTTCCGCCTCTGCCCCGCCTTGTGCCCCCGCGCGCGCCCCCCCCACGCCCTTCATGTCTCACCTCGATCTACAGCTCTCGCCGCCCTTTTCCGTCTGCCCCCCCTTTCCGCCGTCTGCCCCCGCCTCTTCGCCCCCCGCCTTTCTGCCCCCTTCCGTGCTTTGCCCCCGCCTCTGCCCCCGCCTTTCTGGCGCCCCCCGCTCTGCCCCCCCCCCCCTCCGCCTTGCTCGCCCCCGCCTCTGCCCCCGCCTCTGCCCCCCGCTCGCCCGGCCTTCTGCCCCCGCATCTGCCAACGCTTGCGCCCCGCCTCTTGCCTCTTTGCCCTTTTCGCCCCCGCTGTAACTTGTGCTGTCGCT
>BOPP01000061.1:5586074-5598856 GCA_017312745.1 Gryllus bimaculatus
ATAGCGTGGGTGGAGGCAGGGTGAAGGCGGTTGCTAGAAAGCAGATGGAACCGGGTGTGAATGAACGGGCGGAGGAAGGGAGAGTGACGAGTGCGGAGGAAGAAATAAAGGCGAAGGCAGGGATGGATGCAAGGGCGGCCACAGGGACGAGACATGGGTGGAGGCGAGGCGAGGGCGGGGACGGAAGGCATCGAAGGCGTGTGCATGTACAGAGGCGGAGGCAGAGCGCGTGGGGTAGGGGACGAAGGCTGTTTTGAGTCGCCATGTCGCGAGAGTGCGGCGTTGGTGAATGAGAGAGTGCGGTTCAGAAAGGGCAGATGAAGCGGGACCGTCGGGAGAAAATATTAAACATTTTTTTCTGTTTTACGTTCGGACGATATTTTGAGAATGGCAATGTAAGAGCCCAGCGTTGCATTGATGTACCGGAAAATAACTTGTGTATTAAATCATAAAATATTTAGAAAAACAATTTATATACACTTTTATATAAAATAATTTTATGTGTAACAAAACAATTTTTCACAGCGTAATTAATGAGAGCAATTTTGCACTGATTAATTAACGTGAGATTTAAAAAATTATTAAAACTATAAGTTGGTATTTTAATTCTCAATGTATACAAGTTGCAACTAGGAACGCTTTCTTAGTAGAACATTTTGACACGGCGCCTGCAGAATTGCAGGACTTCTGAGACATTTGTAAATCCATATGGGTCATTGAAGGATACTGGATGGAATCACTCCTGGTTATGTCATTTTATTGAGAACACGTCTTTTACTGAGAACTTGATCTTAGAAAGACCTTGCGCATTTTGCCCAAAGAACACTACCAAGGGAACTTTAAACACAATAAGAATTCAACTGAAGCACCCAATGTCTACAGTTTTCTGTGGTCGTTCAGTTTTCCGCATTGCTTGAGTAGCAATGAAGGCCACGGTTCACACGTTCTTGCAACACTGTCCTCGTTCTCTGACAGTTGATGTCTTCTTCTCACGGGTATATGCAGCGCATGTATGTAAGGCTCGTGGGTGTAATTAGGATTATATTACACAAAATTAAACCATGAAATACTGTTGCTCTAACGGTACACAAAGTACTCATACCATATTTTCCAGTTATTGACGGGCATGGTATACTACAACGTATTATTTAAACGTATTTTGTGGTATAATGAGCTACAACAGTAAATGCTCTTAAAGATCTTTGAAATTTATTTAAGTCTGAAATATCTTTATTTATTTACTAATTGTTTATACCTTTAAACTGCCAAGATTACTGCACTCATTTGTAATAGGATGATGTAATGTGTAGACATCGATTTCTACGCAGTAATTTCTGTTACAAGACCATCGTGAGAGAGAGATACAGGCATTCAGATTATTCGTGTTTCCGTAAGCTTTAAACCCTTTCAAAAATTAATATATCCGTCTGTTCTGAAGTAATACCGGTTACGTCTCACAATATAAGGTCCAATTGTTCACATTTGCCGCCTCTACTCTCTCGTGCATCAAATCCAACATCGTGAAACGCAACGTGAAACCTCATATATGAACGAAATGAACTAGGTGTTCCATCAAAGTTAGCAACGGAACGCATTTGATGTAGCAAATATTTCATTATATCTCTGGGCCTAAGTGTTGGGGCACCGAGAAGCGAATTTATAATAAAACTCGACTGCTAATCGTTGTGCAAGTTTGTGCAATACGTTATCAAACGGCCTGCATTTGGAAAGAACAATCGAAATCCATTTTGTGTAAGCTATAAATCACTTATAATTCCACAACGCTAAGAATTCCACAAGTCGTGTTGAAATAATTTATAAAACTATATAAATCAAAGCATTTTAAAGTAGTAAAGTGAAAACAATTCCGAATAAAAATATGAGAAACTGCGCATGAAAATTTAGCTTAAGTATTGAAGCAAGAAGAGACAGGAAAGTCCCTGAAATAAATCAACTGAAAGCTTGAGGCGCTTTCGAAGGCGCCACGTCACTGAAGCTGCGGGGGCCGTAACACCGCCAATCACGTTGGATAGTTCAGAGTAGAGTGCGCCTGTTATTCACTCAAATGATATTCCACCATTAAGAATTATATACTATGTGATCTAGAGTATCCGAACACGTTGCTGAAATGACTTACCAGTTCCTGGCGCCATCCATTGGCAATGCTGGATATAGTGTGTTGGCCCACCCTTAGCCTTAATGACAGCTTCCGCTCTTACAGGCATACTTTCAATCAGGTGCTGCACTGAAGCTGCACTGAAGAGAGGTATCGATGTGGGTCGGTGAGGCCTGGCTCGAAGTCGGCGTTCCAAAACATCCCAAAGGTGTTCGATAGGATTCAAGTAAGGACTCTGTGTAGGCCAGTTCATTACAGGGATGTTATTGTCGTGTAACCACTTTGCCACAGACCGTGCAGTATGAACAGGTGCTCGATCGTGTTGAAAGATGCAATTGCCAACCCTGAATTCCTCTTCAACAGTGGGAAGCAATCAGCAATCAGCATTTAAAACATCAACGTAGACCTGTGTCGTAATTGTGCCACATAAAACAACATGGGGTACAAGCCCTATCCATGAAAAACACGACCACACTATAACATCATTTTTGACGTGTTCGGATACTTTTGATCACATATTGTATATCACTATTATCTCGTCTATTCCTGTACGTTTTCCAATAACACCGGGCAACCAGACGTTAATGACATTGTAGGAAATGAAACCGGGTTCTGTACGAAATTTTTCATTAAAAATATGGGAACGTATTTTCAGAAAATGTTTAATTTGTTTGAAAATGAGCAAATTTATTTGATCTCACTTTGACAGAAAACTTTCAAGTTTTCAATAAACATCATTCGAAACTATTTGAAGCATTAGCACGCACTTGCAATAAAATAAAAATGTTCGTAATGTAAATTTTGACGAAGTATTTCAAAAAATGTATTGGTGTAATTATTGATAAAGTGAATAATTACATACCAATGAAGTTTATTTCATCTTATGCAATGTGTTTATCACCAATCGTACAATACGTTTACAGAAAACATTTGGAGATGTTGTCAAGATATTTTTGTTTTTAAATTGCTCATTTCTCTTCAAATTACGCAAAATTAAGACTAAAAACCATACATATACAAATTGTCGAAAAATTTTGTTCTACATTTCCTCAAAAAACAGTTTTTTTCGCGGCATTCCACAATGGTTTTCAGAAAGATTAAAAAGTATGTTTTTCGTTGCCACTCTTCTCTCTAGAATTTATGCTGAGCTTTTTTTACCTTATCTAATTATAATTATTTTTATTGCTTTCCCTCTTTGATCTTCTTTCATACAAATGTTTATCTGTGTCTGTATTGGCTTTAAGCTTTACAATCATTGAAAATAACTCGGATAGTAAGAGGAAAAAATATGTTCCTATTCCAAAATGGAATGTACTTATTAGTTAATTAATTAAGATAGTTAAAAGCGATCATTGACACTTTATTTGGACTCACAGTGAAAACTCGAATTTACAATTTGAATTTCTATCTTTAGAGGTGAGTTCAAGGTCTACGTATGACACAGTTTTCGCTTTCTGGAAAACTATTAGGTAAAATTGCGATAAGTGTGGCATCTGAGGAATTGTAGATTTTATATTCAGAGCCATTGTAAACTTTTCTCAACCTGGGGCATAAACCTTCATATTCAACTGAGAAACTTAAAATATTCTACCCTACAAAAATCTCCACTGGAACATATTTTCGAGAATATTAAGAGCGAATCGACAAAAGAATGAATTTAATTTCTATTTTATGAGAGGTACTCATAATACATCAATAACGTGATCGGAATTTAGTGTAATATTTGTAGTTTTTTATGGCGAATGAAACCTACTTTTGTCTTCGTTTTTTTAAATCACTTTGAACAAAACAACTTTATTAATTTAATTATTAACATGAAAATTATATTTATTGTCTAGTTGTTTTTCGTTTGATTATATTTATTGAATCAAATTACGTTAAACTCAGTTTACCCCATAAATTAAATGATGTCAGTAGGCTTCAAAGATTTATCTTTTTCAACTACCACAAATAAATAAATTTCCTAAAAGTTTTCACCACACAAATAATTTAAATATGTATTAATAAGGCGTTTCTATCGTGAATGTATCGAGAGATATAGTAATAACTCGGCCATTGACTGGCACACTTCGTGACTTTCCTCGGAGATCCCATCAGGTACCATTGTCCTCTACAGGCTGTACCTGGCCATCGTGCATTCGTTCCACCATTGTCAGGTGCTTAGAACGAATGAGATACCCTTTCAGGGCGCAAGTTTCATATGTATCGATAAAACGACGTTTAGCAAGGTCAGGCATGTTGGGGAGAACTTCACTCATGACCACTTTCGTTGTACTAAGTGAAACTAGAAATAAATTATCACTTTGAGCAAAACAACTTTATTAATTTAATTATTAACATGAAAATTATATTTATTTTCTAGTTGTTTTTCGTTTGATCATATTTATCGAATCAGATAACGTTAAACTCACTTTACCCCGTAAATTAATTATATCAGTAGGCTTCAAAGATCAATGTTGGAAGTAGGTGAATTTTAAAGAATTGTGAATTTTTAGTTTGTAATGGAGAACTCAAAAATATTTCCAATTTACTGTACATAATAAGGTCAAGTCGTAATTTTATCCAAAGCACCTTTCGCAAGACATATAATTTGGAAATGAGATGCCCAGAAAACAGAATAAATTGACTGAATACAATAACAGAGAAGAAGCACTGGGAATTATAGGTTCAGAGATCGTCCCCACTACACGCAGTTCCTTCCACATGTGCATAATAACAATTAAACTATGTAAGTATGAAATTATATCTAAAAGATTAAGTATCGGTTAAGAACGATATGTTATGTTACATCTTACAAAATTTATTGGCGCTTTACATTTATTTTCTAAACCGCTTCAAATGGCACAGGGAAACAAGCAGTCTAAATTAATGATATTGATATTATTGATATTTTTTATTCGGCAGCTCTTTATGCCGTAATTGAACACATTATGTGAATGTACACATAAATTCTGCTTTATTTACTTGTATTATTAAGTCTCCTGATGTTCATTAAAGTATAAAATACGAAAAGTATACGATTAACACTGTAATGAAAGTCAATAATATTGATTATTGTGCTAGAAATCTACTTCATTATTCCTTCTTCCTAAGTCACTCCAGATATATCATATTGAAACTAATTTTAAACTTAAACAAGAGAAATCATGGCAAATTTAGCTTTAGTTGCTAAAATTATTTTATTTTTTAATATTATGTAGAAGTAAAACGTTTCATTCTAGAGCTGCATAGTTACATTTAACAATAGTACTCACGTGAAAGAAACATAGCACAATTTACCGCCATTCGAAAACGTGCACTCATACAGCAAAAAGATTTACAGCTGTGAAATTCTGTTTCAAGAATGTGTCGTTTATAAAGATAAAAGTATGCAATATGGTTGTGATTTGATGAAGGCCGTTATAAAACTATTTAGAAGAATCATAAACCAGAAAAAAGTATTCTGAGCTCAACATTCTGTGAAAATTTAAGATTTTTGTTGAAATCATACTTATAACTCTCGTCATTAAAAAGAAAAAGAAAATGTGTCACTACTCATGTTAAAACTGTTCTCCATCAAAATTGGAATTTTGTATGAGTCCAGGTTATGAACAATAATTATCTGCACAATGTATGATAGAACCTTTTCCATAAAAGGAATAATTATGCTCAAAAAACTTCGATACTTCTGAACCGTATTCCCATATAGTAGCCGTAATGAAAACAACTCGCCAGAGCAACATATTGTACTTTCTGGATTCAGGTTCAAATTTATCACCACCAAAATCGCGTCTCAGTGTTTGAGACCAAGTAAGAAATACGGAGAGTGTCCCGCATAAATAAGTATCTGAAAACAATTGTTACAGTAGTAAATTTTATTTACAACTACATACTTTACACAAGCATCCCAGTTGGATTCGCTCGTACAGCAAATTCGTCACTCTATTCTTCTTTTATAATTCATGAACTCACCACCCCTCCCTGATTTTATTAAAATGTTTCTGATATTTTATTCTACTCCCCATTGTTCTACCCGATTTTCTCCTCCTCCACATATCAGCACGTTATCCTAATTGTCTTCCTCCTCTCCATAATATTTCACAACCTATCATCTTTTTTCGATCAATATTTGTTGCCTTTTAATTCATTTACCAAACCTATGCCTAGTTTTAGTTCTCTTACCTACATCACGGTTTTTTCTTAAATACTCAGGTAACCCAATTTTTAGACTTAATTTTACGTACATTACATCCAAACTATCTAATCCTACTCATATCATCCTACACCTAAACATTTCTATCTCTATTTTGATCAGATTCAAAACTACAAATTTCAAGTCACTCCTCCCTCCACCTTCTCAATTCTTCCCGAGCTAATCCTCTCAGTATGATAGCATCTGCAAACTTTTGTTTTCATACAAGACTTTCCGTCACTGATCACTCATCGAAAGACGTATTTTCGTTATGACGCACTACATACTCCACAAATTCAAAGAAGGGAACCAGCAAAAACACTATCTCTTGGTTTTTGTTACAACACGCGCATATCCTCCGACACAGTGAGTTATCCTGCGATGACAGGCATTTCGGTATGGTAATCTTTAGCAATTGCCTAAGGAGACTGCCGATGACAAAGGAATTTAATTTGTACCGTCTGTTTGCTTCGAAAGAGACAAAGGTCGAAAAACAAATGAGATGAAAATAATCAAGGACAGCGTCAACATTGAAACGTTTTAATTTGAGACGATGCTGGAGAATGTTGAGGATTCTCAGCTTATTTATGTGTATTAAATTGAAATTCCTGTGGTGGATATGTTCCTGTGATGGATACGACTTGTTACGTACAGATGTACAGTACAAGTAATGTTTAAATCCATCCCTTTTGTATTTAAGCATTTCCTTTTCATTCGGGGTTGACTTCAATTGTTTAACACCTCATGGAAATGAAGTATACGTATAATAAATAAGTCGCTATAAAAAATTTGATTGCTTCGACAATCGGGTAGTATCCTTTATTACATCATTATAATAATCAAGAAAAATAACTGGTCTGATAATTCTGAAAAGGTTATTATCATCAATTTACTCATTTAAAGTAAAACTATCGATTAGTAAGAAAAACTATATTCGCTCACTAGCACGATGTCTGCCATTTCAAAACAATCGCGCAATAAGCAATTACATTCACAATCGGTTTTGCAACAAGCATCTTGCAAACTATCGTTTTTTCCTATTACAATTGCCGTACGGGAGAATGGCGACACCGGACGGGTGATAAGCCCGAAGTTTGGGCGAAGTGGAGGCCATCGAGAAGGAAGTTCGAGGGCCGTGAAATAATACAACTCGAAGTAAACAACAATCACCTTTGTTACTGCCTCCAAAACAATTTTTACAGAACATGCTCAAAGTGTCCCCCGCGTGTATGAGAAGAAAACAAGGACCGCGTCGCAATGTTCGTTGCAAATGTCCCAAAGTCTCGGTAGTCAGGACGGCCATTACCGCGTGTTTTCGTGCGGCGTCCTGCGCGCTAACCGGCGTACTGTTTGTGGGCTCGTCCTCCGCTACTTGCAATATTGCCACTTATGCAGGACAAGTATGACGGTGCGGCCTTCCGACGTCGGCACGTGGTCGCGGAAGAACGTTCCCCGTAGCTCGCAGCCGTGCATCGAGGCACGTTGCATGTGGGATGCCGGCGAGAGGGATATGGCGCGCCAGTTACACGCGCAGCTACGCTGGGCATTGCCGCGACATTCCCCCAATATCAAGTACATTCATTATGTACGATATTTATCCGTGTACCTGATATTTTTTTACATACTAATTTTTATTCTTTAGAATTGTTGTATTCTTCTTTTTTTTTAATTTTGCGTGCGTTCTGGATGAATACGAAAGTCAATACGTGCTCTAAAATGCTATTATTTTTCGCAGTTTCAGGCTTAGAAAATGTACAACTAAGTAGAATTGCTGCACTATTTCTGTTCGTACGCTAATTGATGCACCATTTCTGTTCGTACGATTGAGTTACATTGTATGAACGTAAGTATAAAAGAGCACTTTTCAAGCTAATATTCAGTTAGCAACATTCTGCCAGCGGACTATGCAAAACCCTGTGACCAAACAAGCCTTGAATGCTTCAGGTTTCTTTTGCTTAGAACGTGGGTAAGCGAATGGAACTCGGTTCTTATGTGAAATAAGTACATCATTATAAACCTTGCCTTTAAAGGAAATTCATTGCGAAATATAATTCAAATATTCAATAAAAGTCATTCTACTATGCATTATATTGTTTACAAATTTAATTATAATAGCTCAATGAGGAATTTACTTCGAAAAATGAAGAAGCAAAGACTAGACGCGAGGGAAGAGTGCCTTTTTGTAAGAGCAATTAAGGCAAACCTTAAATGAAGTGTACCAAAGTTGCGTATTTTGGTGAAACGAAGTATACGGAAAGATGCCAGTCATTCCATCCCCCGCTTGACGCTTTGTAGCCATGGAAACAATGGAAGAATAGTTCGGAAGAGGCAATAAGAACTGCGCTCTGAGACGTAAGTTTGCAAAAGAGCAGCCGAATAAAGATCATGAATTCTGGAATCCCATTCTTTGATACGATGAGGCCAAAATTAATCTTTTTGGATTTGATGGTGTACATAGTGTACAGAGAAAAGCCAATACGTACAATCATGTAGCTAAGAAAAATTAGAAATTCCACCTGTTTATGCCTTTCAATAAGAAAAGGAAAGCAAACATATCACACCTCCAATAGAAAAGTGACAAGTGCGAAATCTTCATTTGTAGCTAGAAGGTGAATATTTGGTACAATCTGTTGCGAGTATTACAGAATTACGAAACTTAAAATTGCAATTTCTGAGAAATCATAAATTCATACTTGTATTGCTTTTCTATTGGAGGGGCGATATGGCAGGTATTAACAAGGAATTGCAAATATGGAACGTGCCGATACAGTTGCCCACTTCTCGACAGTCACCTGATCTGAGTGCAATCGAACATCTTATTGTGCTTTATTGAAATCAAAAATATGAAAACAAAATATTTCATCTAAAAAGACTTAAATAAAATTGTTTTGGAAGAATGAGAAAAAATTAGTCCAGACGTTTGCCAGAGTCTGGTTAATTCAATGCAGCGAAGATGTCAAGCCGTCATCAAGGCGAACGAGTATTTCACAAAATAGTAGATCTTTGTTGTTTTATAACTATTTTAATTAGTGTATCACCAGTTTTTTTTATCAGTTATTCGTGTACGAACAACAATGGTTCGAAGAAAAGTAGCACGTTTTGTTTATTGAAATGTAATAGTTTATTTTATTTAATTCCATATTTTAATTTGGTGAATATACTCGTTTATTTATATAAAATCTATTAACATTGAGAACTATATCAACATTCACTCGAACTTTTTTCAATGTCATTTTATTTCCAAAATATTCCTGTACTAACAAAACTGGTGGTACATACTGCATCTCAATACTCGTTTGTAAAAACGACTCCATTTCCGCCACTTCACACGGTTCTTCGTTTGGAACTGGTCTAGTGTTTGGAACTGGCTACGAGCGCATCACTGACACTGACAGTGTCAAGGTGAGTTTTAAAAGGTTGGGTTTCGTTATCGCGGTAACATTGGTAACACGGCGCGTCGAGCGTTTCTCCCAGTATAGCTTGATGTAAAGTTAATGTTTGCTGCAGCATGCAATTAAATAATTTTTCCAGTGTTATTATAAAGCTCTCGCCATCAAGAAAATCAACATTGGCCCTTCTACATGTGATGAATATGATATTACTTGAATGGCGCTAGCAAAATAAGTTCAAATATAAACACTAAAGACATAAAGATAGTATTACCCTTTAATATATTTCGTTTTCTATTGTTGGTTCTCGATCTTACATCTTCTCGAAGGTCATTATTTACGTAACTTCAATTTGTGTTTGTTACATAACCTGCAGCTACATTGACATAAAATGAGTTGTAAATCAGAAAACATTTATGGGACACCAAACATCTTTATTTAACAAGTTAAGGATATTTTTCGGATTTCTTTTAATATTATTTTCAGCATGTAAATAACGTGTTTATGTAACCATCTGTCAAAGCTATTTTTTGAGTTCCAATTATATGCCGGATGGCTCATGTAAGATGTTACCTAAAATATTTCGGCGAGTTGTGGGCGGAGCGCATCCGTCACGGAGAAGCCATTAAAACGCGCGACAAGACTATTCATTGCATTCTTGCAGATAATGAATTTAACGATGGTTATGTTTATGCCTATCCCTACAATATCTACACCTTAACAGATGAGGAGAACAGATAATTGTGGAATACGCTCTATTATGAAATAATAGACGTACGTGCAGTAACAAATAAAACGCCCCAACGATCACCTGCATCATTGGCTTTGAAGGACCAAAGCAGTAAAATGGAATGCTCTTGCAGCGTCATCACGGTGTCCTCGAGGTGGTGACAGAACATTCCAGTTGGCTTGCGCCGTACAAATTAGCATTGAAATGGTTTGGTAGCTCATACAGTTGGCATTGCATGGTAGCGGACTGCACATTCAGAAAAAATGTTTCCATTAATGTATGTGAATTTTGTTTTATATTTACTAAATTCTAAAACTAAATAGTTACATTTTTGTAAAGATACATTAGCTTAGTTATATTTTTGAAAATAAGAAAATGTTGAATGTATTACGTACGCCTTCCAGTGGAGAACATCGAATGTAATTTGGTTGAGGATGTGTTCTGCTTACTCTTTGAGAATAAAAGAACGAGTATAATTACTTGAAAAATGTAAGAACCCAAATATTTAATTAACTGCAGTTGTTTTATTCTTTAGTTCTCACGAATCTAGCCACGTGGAGTCTTTGTTTCACAAACAAGAACAAACAGCGATTATACATCTTGTTGGCGGTCGGCGTTGGCAAATATTTCCTTGATATATACCTGTCAATTATCGCTTCCAACGCAATCTTTTTCTTCTAATAAGTAAGAAAACTATTCAGCGTTTTATAAATGCCTAACAAAAGCCAGGTTCGACCTAATCACAGGCAAAGTCTCAGGAATTAATCAACGATGCTATTGAATTTATTCACCTTGCTCTTCAATGCATTCTCCGACTCAACCATTTCCCTGGACATGGAGATAGCACAGATCATAGCAATACCTTAAACCAGGAAAACCATCCTAACGATGTATCATCTATGCAATTAAGCTTGCTTCCAATCTTAGCAAAGGTATTCGAAAAAATCTTACTTCAACGTTTAAAACCTCTTCTGCAAGAAAATAATCCCAGAACACCAGTTCGATTTAGAGAACAAACTCAACATCGAACGAAGCGCACCGAGCGTTGTTAAGTTATTACTTCAAAGTCTCGAATGGATAAGCACTGCGCCAGCTGTATTTCTTGATATAAACAAGCTTTCGGACAAGTTATGGCACGAAGGACTTCTGTATAAAATATAAATCTACTACTGCCCCATGCGTATTACCTACTGATGAAGTCATATCTATCTAACCGACACTTCCAAATTAAATTCATGAAGAATTTAATCAATCCTCCACCCCCATTAAAATCAGGAGTCCTCAAGGGCAGTCGCTGGGTCTTGTTTTATACCTTATATACACAATGAATGCCAACAAATGAAAGACTACCACTGCAACGTTTCGCGGACGGACACAGCAACTTTGGCTGTGCATGAAGACCCATTCCAAGCATCACAAAATCTCCCAGAGCATGCTGAAACCAACTTGACAATGGGTACCAAAGATGGCGTATTCAAGTAAATGCTCCTAAATCTAACAAATATCATATTTACCCTATCCAAAAAGGCAGTGTCCTAAAGTTACAGCTAAAACAATGTATAACCTAGCACAACTATCAGCATTAAATATCTAGGATTTTCATATGGACAAACGCTACATGGAGAACCATATAACTGGCAAACAGAAAGAAGCACAATCAGATCCTCCTCCCCAATTATTCATGGCTCATCAACCGCCACTCAAACCTTTCTTTAAGACAACAAAGTACTCCTCTACAATCAATAATCAGGCTATCTGGAGCTACGGAATTCAACATCTAGGGGATCCGCTAGCAAGGTCAACATGAAATACTCAGAAGATTTCGAAATCAAAATCCATTAGAGACTAGCCAATGCACCGTGGTACGTAACGAATGAAACACTACGTCGAGACCTCCAAGATACCCAAATATATGAAAAGAAATCACTCAGCATAGCACCACCTAACCAAGAGCGGTTAAACAAACATCCAAAACATCCATCAGCCATTCAATCTATTGATATAGGCGAGTAAGTACACCGACTGAAAAGATACCATATTCCTGAATTAACATTCCGCTTCCCACAACCACATGCGATGTTACTCTCGCTATCATTTAATGACATTTTTTAATTAACACATTTACTGAACTGTTTGTAAGAAAACGATTGTAAATAAACAGAATAATAATAAAAAAAAAAAAAAAAAAAAAAAAAAAAAAAAAAAAAAACTTCAAGCAATTGCATCAAATATGTTTAGTTTGTAGGGTTTGAAAGAGACCTATAAGAAAATATTCATTTAATGGAAAATTTTTTTTATTTTGATTCGACGTTTTTCGTGTACGGTATATATATATATATCATATATATTATATATATAATATATATATATAGTATA
>BOPP01000061.1:5598881-5638389 GCA_017312745.1 Gryllus bimaculatus
TTGCCCAAAACTTCACAATTCTGACTTGCCCAATGCAAATAGGTGTGGGTTTAAACGGGAATGTGCTAGTCGCTCCACACACACGACAAAATGAAATTTGGAAGAAAAAACAGCTTTTTTTTTAATTTTAAAGAATAATTATTCCAAATATTTTAATTTTAAATATTTAGTATTTACTTAACACTAGTGGCTATAACCTACCTTTTCCACTACATTGCACTTTGTAGATGCACAACCTTTAATATCAATACCAAAGAGCCGATGTTGTTTTATTAGTCCAGAAACGGAACGTGGGATAGATTTTGCCTCACATAGCGAACTCTTCTCATTATTCCACTGAACCTCTGTCATATGTTTACTATTTTTGAAGAATTAAGAGTTGTACACATTTTATTAGTAATAATAAACCAAACATTTTAGCCTGTTCGATATTTGATGCCCAGGGCAACACTACACGCACAACAATAAATTTCAGCTTCTTTAAATTTACTACGCAATATCGAGATATTTAAGCTGTTGATTCTTAACTTGTACTTGTGGATGGCAGAAGCAATCATGTTGTTAGACAAAATGGTTTTCAAAGTAGTTCCTTACAAAATGGTTTTCGAAGAAGTAGCTCGCACACTGCTCAAGAACAAATAAAATGCTCTCGCGTAACACCGCAATGTATATTTTAAAAAAAAAGCTGTCTTCACAACTAATGCGATAAAATAGTACAATAAATACACAGTACAACAGGTTTTTTTACCAAGAATATTAAAACTTTGCTGTTCTATAACTGAACACGTTAATATCAAGTATTTATTCGCGAATAGCCTTTTCTTGAATCCCTGCTGTCGCGGATCTTCAGCTGTATCGTAAGTAGTGTTGCGCTGAGAATGAGAATTCAGTCGCATTGGTGGAAAAACACAATCAAATATTGCACATTTCCGTCAAAATCCAAATTATTTCACTGTTACGATGTTTTTTCCGTGTTTCTCGGTGTCTGACGACACCATAGACACCTCATACATGGTCAGTGGCTGCATACTTTGTCACTTTCTGCACAAATTGGAAATTGGTAATAAAGAAAATAAGTTATTAAACTGATCGTAAATTTTTTGCAGATATTAATGAACTTAAAATGCCGCAATGTATGCTCTATGACGCAGGCTCTATGACCATAAATTTCTTCATGAAGACCGTTCAATGTCAACAGACAAGAATCACAAACTACTCCACATGGCCTTGAACAATCTATTCTCAACTCTTACAAACACAAAATGCTTAATGTACAAAATCATAAAATAATAAAAAATCTTCATGTATAATGCGCGGTGTAATTGCCTATGTTCGTAACTTTTGCAGAATAGACCGAGAACCGAAATGTCTACTCAATGGGGTGAAAAGAGTTTGCCATGGTGGAAATTTGTGTTATTTCTACCATGGATTGCAAAACCACAGACGCAACTGGATTTAGATGCTAGCTCAAACTATACCGAATGCATTTTTCACAAAAGAATGTAACCAGAAGTGACTTTTGTTAAATGTTAAAATTAAATGCATTTAATTCACCCTTTGCAATAACTTTGTCCGACATTTCTCGCAGCTAGAAAATAATTTATTTTAAAGTCAATTTGTAGTTACTTCTAAATATCTGGTAATAATTGTAAAATATTTCTCGAGATAAAGTATAATTCTTCATTGATAGATAAATTAGAATGAGTACGAGTAACTCATTCAGTAAGAAACTTCGTAATGTAGTTCTGCGCAACGTAGGCCTTCAACCCAAACCAACACACACAAGAAGATTTTAATAATTTTATTAAAATAATTTCACTTTGCAGGGTTCTACTTCCTAAAATCATATGTATGTTAACATTTTGTAATCTTCATGTCAAATAATTATAACGCTGCAATTCATTACAATCTCTGGCATCGTTGCACACGCACAATTTTTTATGCGAAGGGAAATAGGTTTTCTTCGGCAACGAAACTTCGACATAAAATAGCAAATAAAAAATACTTTTAATTGTTCTATGTAACTTCAAGGTTCATATTTTTTGTAAAATCATAAATAATAGTTGTATTATAAGCACGTACAAATTGCGAGTGGTAGCAGTCGTGCATTTTTGTGAAGAGCGATTTAATTCGACTGTAATATAATTTGGATTCTGATGGTAAAGAGCCGAATATATTTAATAAAAAAGCCGCTAATACTATTTTTCCTTAAAAATGTATGTAATTACATTACCTTAAACTTATTTGCGGGTTCATTTGTGATTAATATTCTACTAATTGAAAGTGGCAACTTTAACCGTTTATGTATTTCACCTTTGTAAATATTTCTATACTGCAGAAGTAACTTTCATTGACTGCTTTTTAAACTTTATAACTGTTTAAATGATGCTTCCTCCTTTTTTTAGTATATGTTTATTATGTAATTTTAACATACTATTGTACTTCGTGGCAAGTGATTAATTGTGTGTTAAAATCATTTGTTGGAAGTCTCAATTATTATTGCTAGTCAATAGTTCAAGTTTAAGTTTCAACTATTCCCAATGTAAAAATATTTATTGAAAATTATATCATGTCTAAAAAGTTTTTGTATTTATTATTACAGTACAGCAAATTTCACAAACACTAACTTCAGATTTACAATATTTAATTTCTGCCTTCAAAATTTAATCAGATCTTATATTAAATTAATGAAAATGTTAGTAATCGAAACGATTTACTAAGCGACCTTGTCACTAACCCTAATACTCATTTTATGGTAGTGTTAAAGCTTAAAATTAAATAGCATGATCGCTAACCGAAATTGCTTCCAGCAGTGGCTGCAACGGATTTAATCGCTGTGCCTGCCTATACAAACAAGGCCATTTCTTAGCCTCCGAGCGGAAAATTTTCTGCCGCTTCAAAGGCAACTGAAAGGAAATATCCCGTACCCTCTGCACACAATTTCAGATCAAGCGACAGAAATACAATTTTCCCCGTTTACTTTAACGATATTAACAAACATTTAATCATTACGTTTCTTTTGATCTATCCATTGGAGAAGGAATAACTCCGTAGTTCCATTAAATCAAAGGATTTTCAAAATTAAAAAAAATATTTCAAACAATAATTGTAAAATACATATTGTATAACATTATACATAATGTTACAATTACTCAGTTCTACAAAAGCTACTAAAAAACAGCAAGCATGTGCTCAGCAGGTGCAATTGGTGGCGGGGAGTTTTCCTTTATTTTTTTTCTGTACACAAATACTTCCACATAATACCCCATTAACGCGTTACTTACAGTTTTGAATTACTTTTCTTCAACATTCCCTTTCAGTGTGAGCTCGGATGCAATAGCTATTCTTGGCCCATGGAGAAAGTGACAGAACGTGTTCACGCCATCAGAGGCGAAAGATTTATGAGGGCACCTTACGCTGGGCGGGTAGGAAGTGAGCTAATTGTTGCTCGAATCCGCCGCTGCGTGCAGAAGCGCTGGTTGTATGAGAGAAAAAGTAGATTGAGCTTCGTAATAATATTGAATTAATTAAGTACGCATCATTCGCAGCAATTATTAAAATGCGGTCCATTTTACTACTTATTTAATAATATTCTTAATAAACCTGGTGAAATATTGAGGTATAATTCCTATATACAAAGGATTCGTAAGTATATACGATTCGTTCTGCGGCCTCGGTTTTGACCGCATTAAATCGACGTCGAGGTTTTAACGGAAATACGCATTTTGACAGGCCCTGACCTTGAAAAAGGTTTGTTTTTTTAACATTCGGACGTCTGTCCGTGAACAAAACTAGCGCTTAAACTAATCTTAGAATTGTTTAAAAAATGAATATTCCCCGATTGAACTGGGCCGACTCAAGACTGCGACTTCAAAAAGAATTGCGATACCGAAAAAGTGTTTTTATTTAACGTCTGTCAATCTATCTGTAAAAAACATGAGCCCAAACCCAACATGGAATTTTCTCAAAAATGATTATTCCAAGAAAATTTGATAAAACTCAAAGTTCGGCGAATTTAAAACGAATCTTTTATTTTTTGGACGGGAAAAGGTATTTTCTTTAAAACTACGACTTTTTAAAACGTTCTCACTTTTTCACAATTTTTTTAATGGAACTAAGTACTTTTATAAAGATGGCAAACTCCAGTTTTCATTATAACATCTGAATTTTGAAAATTAAAAGTTTAAATGTTTTTGGACACATCCAAGTATATTATTGAACATATATAATGATATTCTGAATGAAATTTGTTCTTCAAAATTAGTACTTTAATCAATGTTATGTACAGTTTTTTAGAAAATGTAAGTGATTTTCGCACAATTTTTTCGTGGAATAGTGACAATTTTTCAAAGTACGTTAACTTAATTTTTTAAACAACTACACTTTCTTTTACTTTTTTAAGCATAAAGCATTCAATCCCACTACATATAAGTTTCAGTTGATGGTTTTCCAAAATCTACAAAGATGTATTACTTTTAATATCTCTCATGACATTAACATTTACTTCACAAGTGTATTTTTTTTAATTTAATGCCCTTTTCTCGCAAATACGTTAAATTTGGGTTTCCACTTCAAAAATATAGGTTAATAAAATTGAAGTATTTCACAATTCTTGCTTCAGAACTTGTTTAAAAGCGCCATGGTTTATTCCCAATTAACAAATTCATAACGAATTAGGCATTTTCCCCTTTTAAAAATTATTTTTTACAACTCTCCACTAAACTGTATTCCCATATAAACCATATACCATCTTCAATCCGCTCTCAACAAGGAAATCATAAACCTCACTAAAACAGAATTGAACGAAAACTTCCGAAACATTTCTTTCATTCTCCTTATCCTTTTTTCTTCAACAATAAAGTTCACATACAGCAAATCAATTTAATTTACTATTCTTACGATGCATTAGCTTCATTTTGTTTCTTCTTCAACTCTTCAATTCTAAAATTTCTTAACCTTCTGGCTAAATCTTCACAGGCTAACGCATGTGAATATTCGATTTAAAAAAAACAGCTACAAAAGGGATCCTGCAGTCTGCGCAAGGAGCATGGAGCGAGCTCATTTTCAGACCGAGGAAGGTGATGAGGATCACGAGGGGGAGTGGGGGGGGGGTGCCCACGTCGCCGCTTGGCGTCGAGTGGGGCAAGCAGCCAGATAGGGAAAAGGGTTCAGCCGCAATCGCATGTGTGATTACGGCGCTCTCTCCATTACCCAGTCCCGTTTTGCCGAGGTTCCGTGTTATCCGAGCCTTTTGACAACAAGCTTTCTTCCTTAGCGGAGCTTCATGAACTTGTATGTCATCGTGCTGGTGGACTATTCATACACTACATAGTACTGTATTTTTACTATTGTCGGCTACTGAGCAGAAGTTTGGTTTGAGCTCTTCTTTACTACACTACTTAATTAATGTAAAGCATTTAACCACCTAAATTACCATATCTTAATCAAACTGTTAATAAGCTCTAATTTTTGCTTCTAATATTTAGTACTTTACATTTTATCTGTTAAAACATTAACTTCAGTTTTGCTTGTATATTATTTATATTTTCGCAGAAATTATATTGAAAATTTAATTAATTTTGCTAAACTTGCTTTCCAAAAAGCATTATAGAATCTATCTGTCCTCTAAACTCTACGCAGAAATTGAAAAAACAACTAAGCAGCTGACGACAATGAGAGATGTGTGTATGATTTTATAAGATACCCAGAAACTCGAAAAAATTAAATAATCTATATTATTAATTTCCAACACACCTTAGAAACTGAAAATAAATTATGTAGCTTTTATCCACTGTCAGAGGCGTCTATGTTTAGGTTAGATATTCACGTACTCGGCAAAAATAAAAATTAAAAAAATAAAAAGAACAAAAAAGTTTCGATTTTAATTGAAAAATGCAAATATATGATCGTGCTATTTCTCCTAAGCTCATTATCTGTGTCAGAGCTTACGACGCGCCCGACGACATTCGACAGCAACCCTCCAGGAAAGAGGCCGCCCGCCATTAAATAATAGTTGCTTTTATTTGCGATTCACAGGTTGCGTTATGTATCACGAACTTTGTTTATATTTTTGGTGTGTAAATAACTATTGTACTGTGTGCCCGAGAGTACAGTGGAGATTTGTATTTAAAACATTACTTTATTATAGTGTTTAACGAAAATATTTAATTTGTTGTGAATGCTATTTTTTGAAAAAAACATTTTAGCTTGTTCTGTTTAGTAATATATTTGATATAATTATATAAGTTTATTTTAGTATGAAATATATTCAATTTGAACCGATTAAAAATGCCGACATTTTTCTTTTCCATTTGGTGAATTTTTCGAGGACTGGTGGTCCGAGGGCTGTAGCCTATTCAGTTTAATTTTAAAGTTGTACCAGAATTAGCCACATGTTCAGTTGAGGCAAGATAGTGGAGGTATGTATCAATTTCGGAACTTTACCTAATCTTTGGCGTTTCAGGAGACATCTTATTGTTGTTCTATTATCGCATCAGCACCAACAAACAAAACACACAACAAACCTACTAACATGCTTAATCACTGCTTCGTGTCTGTACCACACTTCTTAGTTACCAGTTACTGAATATATCTGCTCTTGTCGGCGAATTAAAACGAATTATTCCATTTCAAAAATGTCGTCACATTTTTAACAATGTATTTATTGTTCGCTGTCAATTACTCAATGTTCAAGTTTGTATAAACTAAAGCTTTACTATTTTTGTTGATATTTTCTTTAAATATTTTTTATCTTTTCAGTAGAATACCGCGGAATGCGTCTCTTCACGAAATGAATTATAAAGTAAACGTTCTTCCCAAGCCTACTGCTTAAGATTATCATAAAATGTGTGCAAAATTCCATTACTCTTTTAATAAACATTGTCACGTGATGTATTATAACTTTTGTGAATAATGATCAGTGATTCTGCTGGCTTACCACTCAGTTTTTTTTCTTTCGCTCTTATAAATGCTATTCCGTAAAAATATATATGTAGGGTGTACATTCATCGTTTTTATATCTTATTTCTTACACGCAATTTACCTTAGTCATTATTGTCTTTTCAATTCAATTGACAGCCCAACTGGGTATTATTTTTGACCACTCGTACCAATGCTGAAAAATCTTGGAAACATTTTTAACTTCGAAGAAAGTTTACATCTATAAATCCTAGACTACAATCTTCCTTTAATTGACTACATTGTAGTATACTGTTTTTACTAATAAATAGCACTGGAACCTGTGGAGTATTTATGAACAGGTAAATCTAGGCATGTGGGCGGCAAGTTTTGGAGGGGCGACAAATTTTCGGTACAACTTTTATTTTTACATAGTGATGTTTATGTAATGATAATTTAAATTTTAAAAAATATATATTTTTATTAACTAAAATTGTATGGCTTTTTATAATGTTAAAGCTTTGAGGAAAAATTCGCCGCAGGATTTGCTGAATCGACGTGTAGTTTGTACCCGATCTTATATCTATATTGTTGTTCTTTCGTTTAACTGTATTTCAATTATATTAGTAATCAGAATAATAATATTAACAATTCAGTGTGTTCGGAACACAAATGTTGCAGTGTAAATTTGAACTTATGCAAATTTTGTATTTTAAAAAACTTTTAGTTCCAAGTGTCTTAACATCTTAAAATGTGTTTGCTAGAATTTTTCTTCATATCTTTGAGCTTTTCTAACGAAGTGTTTGTTTTGATTCCTTTGTTAGAAATATGTATAAGTATGCCATACAAACAGAACATATAGTAAAACGCAGAACTTAAATGAAAATCATTAACTATAAAAATATAAGTCATCAAATCACAAATATATCATTTTTACTTTCTCGCTACCGCTTACGCAGAAGAGACAGAAAGTTTGTAATGCTGCGAGAATAAACGGCGAATTTTCGGCAGAAAAACTCTTATTACAGGGCTCTGGTAACGAAAAAGTGGATAAATCCAGTTGCTAAATTTAGAGAGATAAAAATCCTCTAACTCGTGGAGTAGCTAGAATCCATGTTTTGTGGGTTCTTGATAACGAAAAATCGAATGACGGCAAAGCGTTTGTCTGTCCATCCATCTGTGAACAACGCTAGCGGCTAAACCGTTCAGCCGACTTTCTTCAAAATTGATATTCTTCAATCGATCTGGCTGATGTCGTGGTCTCTTGAACTTGAAACCTTCTTCTACGAGTGGAACTACACCATATGACGTCTCTCGC
Source organism: Gryllus bimaculatus (assembly GCA_017312745.1). Lineage (NCBI taxonomy): Eukaryota > Metazoa > Arthropoda > Insecta > Orthoptera > Gryllidae > Gryllus > Gryllus bimaculatus. Next base: position 5,607,097 of record BOPP01000061.1, read on the forward strand.
ACCCAAGCTTCTATCTTCTTTTATCTTGCCAATCCTCTTCTTTGTTGTGAAGATCTTTCATTGGAATTTGAAACAGAAATTTTAATTTTGGCGGGTACTTTACATGAAACCTTGGGGACATTTTCAAAATTTTCAAACCAACGTTTTTGATTAAACTTTATTGATTTACTGATAGTGTTCAGGACATTTAAGAGAACGGCGCACGTCTCATGATCGTTGAAAACCCTGATTTTTCGAAAACTGCAAAAGCTTAAAATTTTTTGCGGCCTCTTTCTACAACTAAAATATTAGAGACACGAAATGTAATGAAACCTGTTCCTTGGATAGATTTTGAAATAAGGATATGTACAATTTTTCATAAATTTGAATTTGACAAAAAATTATGACTGTGATGTGTTAATCCGGAAAGAAATTGCAATATAAATAGTATTGCGTAAGCATTACTATGAGCGAGAGACTCAGAGAGGTGAAATTCGTCTTACAAACATAAGTGGATAGGTTCATCTACAGAAATGAAAAGTGTAATTACACGTAAATGTGAAAATTATAATTGAAGAGGTGAATTCCAAAATGCACTATCTGAAAGTATTTCTCTTTTTTCAAGAGAAGCGTATTTTATGCCTTTGAAAAAAAGAATGTGCGAATCCATATACTATGTATTCTTATAAAAATTGTATTTATGGTTTAGGCGCTAGTGGTGTTCAGTCGGACAGACAGGCGGAGTTTAAAAAAAAAACAAAAAAAAAACAACACTTTTTCGCTATCAAGGTATCCCAAAACGAGTATTTTTGTTGAATTTTAGAAATCAATTTTCCGCAGCATTACATAACTTCCTCTATACTACGTATATTAACCTGCATATACGGGAAAGTAAAAAGTTGCTGATCCATAACAGAACAGGTTAATAATCAAGCATTTATTGGCGAGCAGCCTTTTTCTTCGTCAGCTGTATCGTAAGTATACGCATACGAGAAGGTAACTAGGTCTGCTACTGAATGGCACAGACTTTCTCGTAGTAAAGTTTTATAATTTCCTTGGTGTGGTCTACCTCTTTTTCACATGAATATCTTGAGTATTCCAAATACATCATTTGAAGCGCACCTTCTCACAAATGCAATCATGTATACAAATCGCCGGAAATGTCTATATAAACGGCGAGAGAGATATTAAAAAAATACATTTATTTATTGAAAAAACAAAGGAATACATCAAAATGATTTTTATATAATTTTAACTGGTGTAATTAGCATTATCCGTACGAAAAGTTTGAAGAAAACATTTGGAGCCGTTTTTGAAACAATGACGTTTGAGCGAATCTGATAATGCAAAATTTTGAGCTCATTTTCACAGAAAACTCGAGTTTTCGAGAAATTGTATACAGCCATATTCAAAGCACATGCATTCATAAATGCAATAATGTGAACAAATTTTCGCTAATGTAAATAATACTAAGAACGCGAGAGGCTAGTCAAAAAAATTACATTTTTTAATTTTTGAAGAAACAAAATGATCGAGTAAAATGGTGTTTATGTCAAAGAATATATTTATCACTACGCCTATCAAAAATTTTTGTTATTTTTTAAAACTGCACAAAGTGCACTCAATATTTGCGCGAAAACTACTAAAAGTTTCAAAATATGAACTAATTACGAACAACAAATTCCATTTGAAGCAAAAATCTCTATCTCTAATTTTGGAGTTGTAGGAAAAATTCAAGTCGAAAATAATTCAAACTTTTGCAATTTTCGAAAGTTCAAAGTTAGCCGTGAAAATCGGACCGATGCCCCCTTTATAAGTGCATTTTCCTTTATTCTTACAAGAAATTTAAAAAACAATATTCGGAGCCGTTTTATCTCTGGAACTTCATGAAAAGTACTCCCACATTTTAAAGAATTTTTTTCAAAATCTTTTAAAGTACCGACTCAAGCCAGATGGACAGGGGTATCTTCAATTTGGAAAAAATTCTACGCTATGGTTTCGGTGCTAATATTCACAGACGAACTAACAGACGTGTTAAAAAAAATCTTTTTTGGTACCCCAAGAACCCCAAACAGCGTATTTCCAGTGAAATTTAGAAATCGATTTTCCGCAGCGTTATGTAACTTTCTATGTATGTGCATGTTTGTATTACTCCATACACGTACGTATACGAGAAAGTAACACAGAATGGCGCAGACTTTCTCTACTACTAATTAGCTTTTTAATTTCTTTGGTCTGCGCTAGCTTTACGAACTTGCCACGTCCTCTAGCCAGCTGCCATCTATAACGGCCCAAACGACATTTTTTGAAATTTTCTCAATTTTTAGGTTTTTTAAGGGTTGAACCGAAATATTCCTTTAAGAAAATTACAGAAGAGTAAAATCTCGTCATGTAAGATACTTTTCGTTGAAAAATCTGGAGCAGCTTTTGAGAAAATGACATTCAAGGTTTACTGTAAATGTGAAATTTGATGTTTTTTCACAGAAATCTTTTGAAATGTCGAAACAAAATTTCTAAGTCATTTGATGTGCTTCTACAAAATGCAATAATGTATTAAAAATTGTCAATGCAAAGATTGATGTCTCATTGAAAAGAAATACTTCAGCAGTTCTCAATTTCAAAATTGAGAAGAGATTCAATTAACCAGTAACAATAGTCAACATCATCTTCTCGAGTTGTCAGGTCATAGGCAAAACATTTTTTCCCTACTTTTTTCTTTTCAAAACCTGTTCGTGTGGGTCGATATCACATGTGCCACTAAGTTAACCAAGTGTTCTGTACCACAAAATTGACCTTCTACCATAAAAACAACACTCTGTGATAATATACTAAATATATCACTCATTACAACACCAGTCAATCTATGAAAGTATAAATAGTTCTAAAAATTGATTCATTTTAATATAAGAATTCAGTGCTTTTCAAGTAGTATGCATTATTAATTAATAAGAAGATAAGTCCTTGTCTATTACTGATCAAGCATACATGAACAAACATATTTTAATTTACTTTTCAAATGCTGTAGAAACAAATTTATTATACTGAAACATTATCATAGTTCCTATTGTTTTCATCGGTTCTCTAAATAAAACTCAAAGAATTAGCCAACTTCATTTCAACAAGTAATTTTTTAGTTTACAAAGAACTGTAGGTTCAGAAAGAAAGTTAATAAAAATATCCCATTCTGCTAAATAAAAAAATTATGATTTCATTTCGAAGAACAAAGGAATGTAATCACAAAACATTTACTTTATTTTTCACGTTAAATCTATACAGATTCAACATTTATTAACTAAAATACCAGAAAATAGGTATGTAAACTTTCTTCAATAGAAACAGTTTATACAAAATATTTACACTTTTTTTTTCTAAAATAACATTCAATTTACAAATACTACCGCTTTTCACACAACACTTTTTAACACACATTTGCGTTCACAATACTTTTATACATTGCTTTTGGAATGCATTTTTAATAGTAAAAGACATATTTGAAAACTATATTTTTCATGTTGCATTTATTCTAATTTAGCATCTTGAATTATATGTTTCACAGGTTTAGAAGAATATTACACTACAAAACATCTGATTAAAACAAGAAAGTCTGTACAATAAAGGAAGTCTATAGAAAATTTCTCTAATGCAGAGTATTTTGTCTTTTTCAATCCTTTAAATAGGAAAATGAAAATATTACCAAAAATGCATTCCTTGATCCAGAAAAATTTTACTTTCTCCTTGCATTTTTTGTTGAAACAATTGAAGATCAATCAATCATGACCAACAATATCGAAAACTATTCAGAAATTGTCATAATCTATATCTCCAATACATACAACACACATTTAACAAGTGGTAAATTGTACAAAAGAACAAAACAATTTCCCTGAACTTAATGAAAAGATTTTCCAATCTGGAAAAATATTGCAATTAATTTCATCACATTGAAATTGTTTTCTAGCCTTTGCAAATACAGGCATCTTTTCCTCCATGTACTTTATGAAGTACAACACATCACTGAGATTTTCTAGCAGGTAGTTGTCAGTAAATTTTATTTCTAAGCACAGCTTTACTAAGGATATCAAGAAATGTGTCTTCAACCAAACGGCAGAGTGCCAAATTTGTATCAGCAGTTTCTTTATCTTCTCTATCAGTAGTTGCACTTGAGTCGCCAATCTGCATTGCTCCAGTGAGCGATGTCTCTGATACACACACGCGTCCCAACTGCATCAAGAGCGAAACAACGTCCTCTGTGAGGGGTGGGAATGCTTCACATATTCGAACAAGAGCAGGAAGAGATGGTCCAAATAATTTGGCTCTGCTGGCACTAGGCAATACTGAAAAAAGAATTAAAGTTTAAAAGATTTTTCAGCCCTAAAGGTAACATAATCTATCAAAATTCCAAAAGAGCTCAGTAATGTATAATTATAAATGAGAATTCTCAGAAGTCCTCAGTAATATAGATAGGTATATATATTGAGTTACAACCGTGTATTGTCAACATAAAATAAAATATTAATATATCTTTAGAGTGTTTATTTCAACGATAAAAATTATTAAATTCCATTTTAGGTAATTACGGTAAATATGCTATAATTAAGTTAAGTCATTTACTAGTACAATCAACTTACAGATAAACATATTATTAACAAATTACCTCCCAGTAGTGTTGATAATGTATTCACTGCAAGTCGTGCCACACTTAATGATTTTGGCAAAGCATATTGAACTGATAAATGCGATACCAAATCCACAGCAAATGCCTGTTTGTCGAGGCAGGGCTGTCCCAAAAGCTCTGGCAAGAAGTCCAAGCAGATGTGCATTGATGGAACACCTCGAACCATAACTGGCAGTAATTCTCGAGGATAGCCCTGGAGTACAATGATATTACATATCAACTTGGTTTTGGAGCTTAATACAAATACCATATAATATTTCATTTACATTTTAATAAAAATATTTAACAGATAAGCATTACCCATTACTACACAAACAAATTTTATTTCACACAAAGAATCTAAGTTAATAATCAAATGTATAATTCATTCTGTCAAAAAAGTATTAAGAATTGTTAAAAACATAATCAGTTTTTGGTTTACCATCAAGGTTTATATATCTTATTTCAGATAGATTTTTGATGAAGCAATACGCTTATGCCAACCCTTCAAATACTTTCCAGGATTGTCTTCACTTCTTTCATATTTTATGGTATCAAATCAATAGAAATCACCTTCCACAAAGTGTGAACGAGTTTCGAAAATAGGAAAAAGTCACATCTATATGTGATTAATACGCTGGTTGAAAAAGGACTTTAGTTGAGTTTTTGGCCAGAAATCCAGAAACTCCTGTACAAAAATCAATCTTAAGAGAAGGTCTTTAGGAAGAAGATGAGTTGCAATGTGTATCATGCTCAAAACATCAATGAAAACTGCTATGATAAAATTCATGAGTCACACTGAGCTCTCTTCCTTAAGCTTAAATTCCTTTTTCTGACATGTTTTGATTCTGTAAATGTTTTCCCTCTTGGATAATGCTGATAGTCAATCAGATTGACGTAACCATTTCACTTTAATGCTTTGTACCACTCAGATGCTCAAGTTTGATAATACATCATTACAGTAGGCCCTCTCCAACATTTTCAGTGTTTCCAAGCTGGAAATTTTGTTGGAAATAGAACTTATGGCAAACCCATTGCTCAATATTTTGATCCATAGCAAAAAACAAATAAACTTTCACACAACAACAGCTGTAATCCAACTAAGAAACAGATGACCTAGGATATCAACATATACATGGCCAAGGCATCAGACAACCCTGGCACAATATTAACTTACAATACAAATAACTCAAAAACTGATAACACCAATGAACATAAAATTTGACAACACCAATTAAATGGAATTTTTGTGAATACGATTTCCAATACCTTTTACTTTCTTGCTACTGCTTATGCAGTAGAGAGAAAATTTGTAATGCTGCACAAAAAAACTGCGAATTTCCAGCAGAAAACCTTTTATTACAAATGCCCTGGTAACGAAAAAAGTGGATGAATCCTGTTACCAAATTTAGAAACAAAATTGTCTAACACCAGAATGTAGCCAGAATCCATGTTTGTGGTCCTAACACCAAAAACTTGATCAAGGGCAAAATGTCTTGTCTGTCCGAGACCAACGGTAAACCATTCCGCCAATTTTCTCAAAAATTCGTTTCTTACATTCAATCTTTTGTTATACATTTACAAATTATTATTTTAGAAATTATTTAAAACTTATTTGATAATCAATTTTTTTAGGATGTATTGATAGGATGTAATGTTATGAGAAATGTATTTGCATTCTCAATATATTGATGTATTTTCTTTCAAGCAATCCACAAACCTTGGTTATCTCACTTAAAAATACAATTTAAATGTAATATGAAAGAAAAATTGCTAGCCTTCAGAATATGTCAGATTGGTCAATGGCATTCCTCCATGTAAGACGGCAATTGTAGTCCTGTGAATTCCACCTCATTGTTGGGGCATGATTAAGCTGTATTAAACACAGTTATAATTGGCAAATTTATGTTGATATTGGGTTGAAAATATTTAGATTTCGCATATAATGTTTTAGGATTTGTTACACAGTCATATAAAAAATGAAGACTAAGATGTGTTAATTCGAAGAGAAATTGCGATATAAATAGTATTATGTGACCATTAAGGGCGGGAAAGTATGTGCTGGTTTAACTAGTTTGATGCAATGTATAACAGTATTGAATTGAATTGAATTGAATTGAATTTGCCTTATTTTACGTGGCGAGACTCGGGCCATCAGGCCCGCTCTTCCGTCTGACCACGCAAATTTCGCTACGCTCTTTTCACCAACTAGGAGAGAAAGGAAGTATTTCTTGGGCGAGAAACGGGCGATTTGAATGTAGCTCAGAGGCGTCATTTAGGCTTGAGGATCTTTTACATGCAAGTAAATCTACGAACATGGGACAGCCGGCTTTACTTCCCCTCCGAAGGAAGGCGTACGAAGGATTTTTTCGCCCTTAAAAATCCACGGCTTCGATTGGGTTTGAACCCGCCAACTTGGGTACAACAGTCCAGTAAGCTAACCATTACACCATCGCCGCCGCTAAAGCTGCGGCTAAGTAATTATAGCCGGTTTCCATTTACATTCTAACTTGCAGTAATTTGAAAAGATTTACTTCTAGAAAATAGTATAGTGCAGCTTATTTGCAGTACTACCTAGTTTCACTACCAAGTAAAATCTCATAAAAACAATGCATTTACAATAAGAAGATTGAAATATTAAGTACTCACTTGAAAATGCACTAGTTTTGCCAAACTAGGATCTGCAATAAACACTTGGTGAAGATGGGAACACACCAGGCTGCGCACCTCTTGCAATGCCCACCTTTGCCCTGGGTTAGCCTGCAATACATAATATTAAGAAAGGCAAAAGTCAAAATCTTTTAAAAAACAATACAGTCAGAAGTGTGTGTCACATGATGACAAGAATCTCACAAGATCACAAGTATAAATTACTTGACAAGAAAGTTCATTGTATAGAACTATTACCAGAAATTAAATGGAAAGTACCTACACAAAATCTTTGTCTTGACAATCAAGAATTGTAATGTACCATTATGGAGAATGTTGAGAACCTATAATAGTATGAATGTTGATTGAGAAAATTTCATTCTTGTTTCAAGGATCTGGTGAAACTATGTTTTTTCAAAGACTATAATTTATGATTGAATTACTTAATTTTATATTACGTACAAATTATAATTAGGTGATTGCCACTTGTAAATAAATAAATAAAAAAGTTAGGAAGCAATTTAGCAAGGTAAATCATTTAAAAACAATTTATACAGGCGAATTGTCAATATTCCTAATGACAAATACAGTCAACTCCAGTTAAAGTGAACTCACATATAGTGAACCCTTGGTCACAGTGAACCTAAGTCACAGGTCCCGAATCACACACATTACAAATAAGAAATTCAGTTATAGTGAACCTCAACCTCAGCTATAGTGAATGTAGACAATACAAACTACTGGAAATTAATTCCTTCCTGGAAAAACATATATGGCCTCAGGGTCACAAATTCCAAAGACAGCTTGATAAAAATATCATCGGCCGAGGGTTATAATCGAAGAAGACTCCCTTGAGGTAAAGATGGCAGATCTAGATTAGAGACCTCACCGACGACCTTATGCTACCCAGTTTCACTGTGGCAACAGATGCCATGTCCTGGGTGGGTTACAACAGCAGCCGTGACGTGCAATTGCTTGCTTCAGTTCCAAGCCTTATATCACATATTACATGGAACAAAATGTGTTGAATTCTATATAGGCGACAGGAAGAACATGACTGATACAGCTTGGCAATATCCGCCGTGTTGCAAGGGAAAGCAATCACTTTCTTTAGGCACTTGCGCCGTGCCACTACCGAAAGTATCTTGTATGTTTACTAACTTATTAGGTGAGTTCGGAGAGTGGGGCAATGTTTTAAAAGGCAAGAGGCATTGAAGGTTGTCAAGACTGCATTACGATATTTAGACACAGAGGACAACGGAGAACCATTTATGGAGAGAGCACAAACTCTGGAGAAGGGACTAGAGAAATTACAATTGAAAAACGAATGAAGCAAACAATTGAAAATAAGTAATTAATTTTTAAGGACAAATAAAGAAATTGAAATTTTTATTTCATGCATTTAATATATTTTGCTGAATCTCTATATTAATAAAATATATCATTGTTGAGATATTCTATTTTATTTTGACATCATCGGTTATAGTGAACCAAAATTGTTAGTCCCCTGAAGTTCACTATAACCAGAGTCAACTGTACTATTCTGACTATCTCTAATAAATACTCTTGGAAAAATAAAATTTCAAGACACACCTGCAGAAGTAATAAAATAAATTTATTTCAGCATCTCAAAGACAGAAAGTCTAAATGCTCAAGCACTTACTTTATCATCACCGCTGGCAAGGCATGTCTCTAAGAGAATCTGCAATGCCAAAGAGTCCTGTGCCCACACCAGAGCTGCTCGCAGCTCCTCCCGTTCCCCCTCACTAGGTGGAGGGAGCGCAGGGCCACCCTGAAGAGTGCGAGACGGCTCAGGTCGGTCCTGCAAGTGGCGTGCCAGTTGGCAGCGAGAAGCAGCCAGGGATGCTTGCAGAACCCTCAAAACAACACTTAATACAGGTGCACACCTGCAGGAAAACAAAAGATATACATTATGTTTTCTCAAAGTACCTCACAATCCCCACAAAAGGAATTTACAACCATGCATTAGAATAATTTTAAATCAAGACAATGTTTTTCTTTTAACATACAAAAGACAAAAATTATTAACTGATACCACAAAGAGAGCAAGTAAAATATTACTGGGGCTTGGATTTTTAGGTTTTTACCCATTTTATTTTTTGCTTTCCAACTGCAAAATAATTGTGTATTTATCAAAATCATGATAATCAAATATTTCTTTTCAACTATTCCTGAAAAAACTGAAAGACTTGAGTACCTATAAATTCTGAAGAACTTCAAATTTTAAAAAATTTGCAATTTCTTATTTTATTGCTTTTATTCTATTGTCATTGGCTTGTGAAACAGGAATCATCATGTGTAGAGATGTTACTCCTCTTGCAATTTGCTTTCTACCCATGGTGAAAAGATATAGGCGAGTTACTTCGGTGCACTAATTGTTGCTTATTCTGCGCAGCACCAGTTTGCATCATGAACCACGTGACAACAGTATGGCCAGTTTGTATGAATAGCCAGACCAGACGCTGGCTGCCATTTTGCGTGGAGAGAGTGAAGATGACAAAGATTTTGAAAGTGGCATAAAGTGACAATTTTCAGTGGTAACCAACCAAAAATAACACAAAGGTGTAAAAGATGCAAATTTAAAAGAAGTGCTTTACATAACTGTTCAGATGTTTTGTAACAAGGTGTATTTGGTACCTGGCTGTATTTAACCCTTTGACTGCTCTAGATGAGTTTATATGCAAAATATTTCTGTGCTTGGTAATCTCTGAACGTGTTATTCCGCACAATCAGATTCTTGCTGGGAGCCTCTGGTCAAGTATGTTTCACGAGATCATAAGTGGAACCACATGTCCCATGAGCCTCTGGACGAGTTTGCTCGTGCAGTCGCACTTTCATCTATCACTAGGACTTCCCGATAATAGAGATGTGCGCGATATCTATGTGCTAGCAAGCTCAGCTCAGAGCAGGGAACTCAGAGAGAAACATGACACAAGATGCATGACTCATAATAGGATGGCCCATAGCAGTTAAAGAGTTAAAATTCCCACTACTATTGTGATGTAAACTGGTGGCTGAAGCTCATTAGCTGAAGTCAGATACGATGCTCAAGAGCCTTCCCTGCTTATACCCAAGCAGTCCTGGATATATACTCTCTAGTCCTGGATTAGATGACTATTTACACGTCTTTACAAATCGACTGATTCCATGGAAGAAGCCGGTTAATAGAGGAATCTCTTAATCACAGTGGCCATTTGAGCAGATATTACTCACACCTATCAAACTTTTACGCTATTATTTAAAAAACAGTCAATATAAGAAAAGCAACAATCAGATATATTCTGTATAAAAGTGGCTCCACACAGTCATTATTCAGTGAGTAGCAAGCAACCACTCGTCAAAATCCAAGTAGTGTGGATTAGTTCCTTGCTATTTCTCAAGAGACGAACATTCAGTGTTCATCCTACCCATTGTGTATCAGTCTTTAGGGCACATCAAAGGAAGCGAACATTCGCCAAACACATCAGCTGTTCAGGATAAGGTGAGCAGAAGCTCACTGCTCGGCAAATGCCAAATGTCTAGAGCTGCCGTTAGGCTTACCTGAAGACAGCTGGATCACAACGAAGAGTTTGCAGGGGATCCAATACAATGTTCTCCTGGGTGAGAAGTACAGGACAGCCAGATGGCCCACGGTGCAAGAGTGCATTGATAGATGTTACCCACAAGCAACGTGGCAACACAGTGTTCAACCGAAGCCACAACTGTTTGAATAGTTCTGCGAACGCAAATGTTCCCACAATTGAATTTTCACCTTAATCCACACTGTATAGCAATAATTTACATTTGTCTCCTGTACGCATAGATTTACACTATGCCAGGGCTCAACAGAAAGACTATTCAAGAGCAAAGAGCCGTCGGCAGTGTCTGCAGCGAACAGCAGGAGCAGGCAAGCCGGGGGTAATGGAGATTGAGAAGCTCTCTCCAACATCACAACTTGACAAATGGCCTGAGGTTAAGTTGCAATTAACCATTTGGGCCAAACATTGAACGCATTGTCAAGTTGTTGTTGTTTTGGTGGTTTGTGGGTTTTTTATTTTTTTTATTTTTATGTACAAAGAACTAATATGCCAGATGTCTTTAAGAGATACTACTATGTACTTTTTGGTACTTTGTTTGCATTATAACTCTTAAATAAAAATATTTACATGATTTTTGACAATTAAACATTCACTAGCTGTTACTGTCGCAAAATTTTTTCTCTGAGAATTTCATTCTCAATCGAATTATTTGCTTAATTATTATCTAACTTTAGTGGAGGCGACAATAACTATCCGCAAAAAATGTAATGGCTGTAGATGGAACATGGGTGTCTATGGACGAAACCACGTCAGTGTGGAGCGATAAGCAGCATGCTTAAGCAAGTTGAAATTTTCATACCCCAGCATTTGACACTTGAATTTCTCTTATTTCTCCCGCAAGGTCTGGCCTGCCTGACCCCCCGCTGAGTGCCGGAAGCAATCGGCCTTGGCTCTATAGAGCGAGAACGTGATGAGCCCTGCCCTAGGCAGTCATATACATACCTTGAATGTACCGAGGCACGCGATTATCCAACAGAGCAGGTAAGTGCTGAATAATAGCAGACGCGTGTGGCCAAACATCAGTAGGAGGCATGGCAATTAACTGTCTCAACAATCTCACAGCTCGAGAAGGGCACTGTGGAATCTGACTTAATACTGAAATACAGCAACACACACATTTAACTATCACTTACGTAGAAAGAAATTAAATAACACTAAATATGAATTGATAGGCATAGTGAGAGGAACAAAAGTGACACCAATGAGGATTTTAAGTTAGTAATGTACAATGTTTACTGAAAGCATGTAAATGAATGCAAGTCTAAGAAAATCAGTCATATCATTTACAAAAAAAAATTAGAACCTATAATTCTGGATAAACATGGGTTGCCCATGTTTCATCATATGATCAACACAAAGAACTCAAAATTGTAGGTTTGGCTACCTCTCACTGTCCCCTTTCAATTGTTCAAGGCAAACTACAAAAACTGATGTGCAAACCATCATTAATGTTGGAATCTGATGTAGATAGCTTGTCTCTTATTTCAACTTGAGTAATAAGCTCAGATGCCTCCTCTTCATCCAGCCAGTCTTCCACAAGGCACAAATGGGGAAAGTGTGTGGCTAAGAGACGAAGCAATGGTGAAAACAAGCCTGAAATATACATCAAATTTTAATTAGAATACAAATTTACCTCCCATATTTCTTAAGTGACTTTAGTAGAAACAACTTACATCTCATAACATTCACTACTTTAGTTCTAACAATTATTGTAATCAACAAAATCAATCAAAGAGAAAAGTAGAAAAGAGTAGGAAATTAAAAAAAAAAAGTATTGTTTCAGTAAATGGAACTTACCTGCATAACTTTGCTGGTCACGCCTAGCTTGTTGCAGCAAGTACCGAATAGGAAGTTCAGAAAGAAACTCCGGAGTGTAGCTTTTAACAACACGTCCTGCAGCAGCTGTGCTGTGGGCACTTGCCAGTCGTACATCCTCATAAAGAAGCAGATAGTAAAGCAAGAGGAGCTGAGTTACCAGAGAGGAGCTTTCTGATGTTGCACTAGATCCTGGCATCTCATCCACATCCATCTGTGAAAAAAGAGTAAAAATAATTGAACTTCCTGTTTCATTCTTATGCACAATACTTTTCAAATTGTATTAAGATACGTGATCAACATATGCAATATGTTATGCAATCTTCGATAAATATGTCACTGCTACACTCACTAAATAGTTGTTAAGAACTAACGTCAGTGACATGAACCTTGGCATTGCTGACTACAATGGCAAAGAAAATCCACCTACTTTCCCCAAAATATATACAAATACGTACTATGTAATAGTACAAGCCCAAATGTTTTTAATACATCAGAAGTATACCATATATGAAAGAAATAAAAACGAATATTTTTTAATTTATCATGACACCTTTTGGAGCACAGCAATGAACTTGAACACAGTGACATTGATAACACATGGTGTAGCAACACATATTCTAAACCTGTTTCTCCTTTTTGTTTTAAGAATAGTTAACTTTTTCTTGCTTCCTCGAGAATGGGAACAACTAACTTTGCATTGGAAAGGAGTCTAGTTGTGGTTTAACACTGAGACCAACTGAATTTGTTATAATTGAACAATCCAGGTTGGTGATTTATCGTTCATTAAATTTAATATTCAAACCTAAATTGACACATCTATCTTTCAAATTTCTGGCAACACCAATTTGGGTTAAATGCCTCACATTTATGAAATCCAGAATCCAACTATAATGGTAAAAATGTTCAACACTATCTAATGCATGCTCTGTGCAGGTTACAAGAAATAACTTTGACAGTGATTACAAATTTGGTGATATCTATGGTTTATAAAATATCAGAATGTATTGTCAAGAGAAAAAAAGGGACATTTAAACACAAAGCAAACTTATGTAAAAGTTGCACCACTTCTCTAATTCATATTAATTCAAATCTCCGCATTTTTACGTGTTTCAAAAGTAAAACCTGAAACATAAATGCTTACATTTATTGACACAGTTTCAGACTTTATCCTTCTTGTTTCTACCATGCCTCCAAATGCTGTAGAAACTTCAAAAACTCGTCGAATTTCCTCTTCATCAAGAGGTTTGTTGGTGTGCTCCTGAGGTGCTTTTGGACTTGGTACCAAAATAGAGTTCACATACACTTCAATCAGAGCAGGAAGAACAGGATGAAGTGGTGGTACACTACTACAAATCTGCCTGAAAAACAAAGTAACCATCACTTATTCTTGGCCTATTCAAGAGTCTTCATATTTCATGTTAACTTCTCTCAGGAGATAAAATATTTTTTTAAGCATTGATGTACCTCCTATGTGAAAAACAAAATTTTACAAGGCAGGAAAACACTTTTTTATGATAATGTAGTTGGCTAACTTCAAGCATTCTACACTTCCTATATAATAGTATTAAATATTTATTTATTTTAATATTTTTCTTAAAGGACCTTACAAAAACTTCTCATGTGGCTCTTACAACATATGAGATATTCTATCATCAATAAATTGGAATCAAAGAGTAGATGTGTATGATGTGACTTTTTGGAAAGTAAGAACCGTTTTGCTATGTATTCTAGGCTTTACCTACTGCCATGAATTAAAAAAAATTTAAAAAAACAAAGAATACTAAATAACATATTTAAAGGTTCAGAAATGATATGTGCTTGCATTTACATACATCTATAAACAAAAGATGTTGTCGTTAAAAAACAGCAGAGCAGAGGAATACAAGGCAAGATTGGTAACATGTGAAATAAAGCTATACTATAGAACATGCTAAAGAACTTAAGCATGTACCGCCCCCAATACAACAATAGATCAGTACGTTTCAATCTTCTTAATTAGAGCTAAATATCACAGCCTTGAACAAAACAAAAAACAAGTGCAACAAGAATCCCTTGCATTTTGAAATAAGTCTGATTATAGAGACTTCACCCACTTACATTTTTCAAAAGTTTTAGAAAACAATGCATAAAAATTCAGCTGCATATATAATCATAAAATTTAAATAAACCGCAGTGAAGTTATTAAATCTTAAAAGCCATAAAGTTCTATAAATAAAAAAATAATTCCCAATATTTTCACATTCTAATTATTAAATACTAAACATCGATGAGATTACACAATTGGATTCTGCTTAATATCACATACCTATAAATCCAGCTTTTGATAGGCACTCTGTGTTTTGTAAATGCTCTGCTCTTCAGCAACTGATGAATACAATGGACAGGTAGAAATCCAGTTATATTGGCATTCAAATTTGCTGTCACTGGAACTTTAACTGCATGGGATGTCACAACCTTTGCATAAAAAATAATAAGAAAAGAAATAAAACATTTTGATACAATAAAAATAATATTAGTCTCCTTCAAAGACCATATACACACCTGTTCAGTAAAGATATCTTGAGTAAAAATATGCTTCATCCGTGTCATGTTATTGGGCCTAATAGGAACTTTCATGCCCAAGGTGGAACACACTAGTTCACAAATAGCACTCAACTGGTTACTGTGGAAGTGAATGGCCATAAGAAGTAACATTTCTCCAAATGAAGCAGTTACACCACTAGCACTGGAAGAAAGCAAAAATATAACATTTATGAAGCATTGTCTACCATCGTAAAATCATGACAGACACTTATAGAATAGGTAGAATTTCATCTATTGTCGATTTTGTTTATATATTTTTTATCAATCTTAATACAATTTTTTGTGTGATTAACATGCTTTTATTTAATATATCCCACTGACTTAATAAAATGAAATAAACCCAACTGTTTTCAGTTAGAAATAGTTAATTCATAAAAGTGGATTTGTTAAAAAAGGACTAGAAATGACATTTAATGCCATCAATGTAAGTCAGAGAATACCTAAAAATATTAAATTCATTACATTCCAATAACGGATTTGTCTCACAGACTGCATAACTTTCCTATAGAACATGAATGTCATTTTCACAAAATACTTGGCTATTAATACCATCAAATTTCACATGATTCTTATGCTTATTCAATTTTTCCTGAACTCAGGCAATATACCCATTCTTTTGTGTGGTTTATTTCATTATTACGGTGATACATTGTACATTTTATCTTTATTTATTTCTACACATACATATTATTGTTTTAAATATGTAAAATACACAGGAAATTTAACCATGTGGATACGCTTCACAAGCTGGCAAAAGTCAAGATACACAAACCAAAACACACTCGCACATATATACTTATATCTTTTTATACACATCATATAAGTGCCTAATGCCTGAAAGCACATATATGACAATACCCACACTCCAATGAAAATAATATATGCATAAGGAATATACTAACACTTAACACATGAGCACATGCACTCATAAATAAAACAATGTTGAAAAATACATAAAGAAATGCTACCTTTCAAAATATGCCTCTTCACGCACCAACCATTGCACCCATTCAATGCTGCGTCTTTCATGTTCAGGTAATGAAATAAGAGAAGGGCATGCAATGAGCATGCATAAACCCAAAGAGACAAATCGTACACCCGCTGGGGAAGGCGGTGGATGAGATGTAAGGAGCTGTACTACCAGAGACACTTCTTCCTCCTGAAATCTGTAAAACAGTGTCAATTAAAAATCAAAGTTCCATATTTTTAACATTTATTACCTCACACAGAAATTCCTGCTCAAATTGTCCTCTAAGAAGCACCACAATTGCATATTCATCCCTTTTCAAATGGCCAATTTAGTTTATCAACACACAATGAACAGAAGATCATTGTGATTTGTACAAATTTTTTTCTATTCAAATTTCATTTTCAATAAAAAATTTGAGGCATTCATTATTCACCTATCCTCTGAGAAAAGAACTCAAACATAGACCAATGTGATTATTAATCTAAATTAGAAGGCGGTCTAATGGGATAAAGGATTTTGGTGTAATAGGGCCATTGAACATTTCACAAAAGTACAGTAAACTACTACTTTTGTGCTAACACCATTGGTGAAACTGACTCACTAATTGATTGCTTTGACTTTGCTCCAATCAATGCCAATGATCTTTAGTTTTATTCAAAGAAAATAATTATTTCATGATATTCTGTAACGTGAGAAATGTTTTATCAATAAATTTGATTTAATCATCCATAAAGTATATTTCATGAGAATTTCCTGAATTAAATTTTTAAAATCTAGTTGAAAGGCCTTAAAACCATTACAATTAATTGATCCTAATCTTCATGGAAGAAGGTATAGAAAGAAATATTTTCGAAGATATTTAAAATGGAAGACAGTAAAATGGGAAAACCAAACAGTAACAACAGTTGGCAAGAGCAATAGTACAACAAGTAACAAGATAACACAAGTGACCGAGTCATTTATTCATTGCCTTTGAATAAAGTGCTTAACCTAAAAAAATCTCTAATATGTTGATATGATTTCTGGCCTTACTTGATTCCTGCAATTCCTCTTAATGCACAGTACAACCTCAGGAGAGCTGATGCCTGCACCACACACGAGTCTGGCAAGCGTTGGTCCATTGAATACAGGACAACAGCTTGCAACCGACGCAGAAGTTCATCTCTCAGCAAATTTAGAGCAGCTTGAGATTCTCCTTTACGCTGAAAAAATAAAGATATTAAATATGAAGTACAAAGAGAATGTTTTAGATTTTAAAATTATATATGTTGAAAAACTATCACTTGTAGAAATAAATACTAAATATACTTAAAACTGCATCATTACATGAAAAATTGACAGATCTCTTACCAACCATTCCCAAACATTTGAAATAAAAGCAAGAAAACCCTTCAATCAGAAACAAGAAATGATAAGTTTTCTAACTTTACTTTAAATAATAAGTTTTAATCCATTATACAACATTACAACAGAATTTTACAGAACCAAACAGAACAGAGCAGAAGTTTTGAACAGAATAAAAGTAAAAGATTCATAAGAACTTTTTACACCAATTGTTCAACTAGGTTAATGTACCTTACACGATCCAAAAGGCATCTTCAAGGAAACAACCAAACACCAAACTCCAAAAACTATCCAAAAACCATTACCAGTTGTTCCTACGATGTACTGTCTCAGGCATATTTCAAAGAATAATCCTTCTTTTATTTTAAGTAGAAAATAAATGTAAGGCAAAGTACAAAAGCTGTACAAAAACTACAGATTCCAAATTATAATTTACAATAAACAAAAAACTATCAAATGCAACAGGTAATGATACATTGAAGAACTCAACAAATTTAGACACTATTTTTTCTTCATCAAGATTAGCTCACCTTTTGGCCATTCCGAACAAACATGGCAAACCAGTTGCGTACCTGCTGGTCACTCCCTAACAAAAGACCAGACACAAAGGCAACCATATCGCCCTCTGGGTCTGCCCCAACAGTTTGTCCAGAATGTTCTAGACTCAAAGCAATCGCCAGGGCAGGCATGCGACACAGCTCAACCTTCAATATATAACAAAAATCTCCAATCATTATTCTTTTAAAAAAATGTTCAAAATTTGTACATTCAAATGCACAAAAAATATCCGTTTCTTATTAAATGATCAATGAACAAGTGCAATTTTTTTAAGGAAAATTTCCTAGACTCCTTGAAGAAAAAACTATTTGATTCTCACATTACAGATTTACTAAATATAAATTTTGCTTTCTATACACAAGACCACTGCTCTGAGATAGTCATGTCACAAAAATAAAATTGACAAGTAATAAAGAATATCTTCAAAATTCTTTAGCCTCTCTGAAATTAACAAATTCAGTACATACACATTTAGCACGAACAGCCAACGCTTGAACTGGATTCATTTGACATAGGAGAGTGAGAGCCTGCATTCGTACACGGCCTACAGCAGTTTCTTCCTCTTGCCGTTCAGCATTTGAAATCAAACTCGTACACACTACAGAAAAATACATAATTAAAACTCATTCCTACTGAATAACATTCGTATTTTACCAGTATCATTCAAATGAACCAAAGGATGAGATCTGAGGGATTTCTGTAAGGCATGATTCACAATTCACACTTAACCATACACGTCAACAAAACTACATTTAGCAATGATTTTCTCTTTTGAATTAATTCAATTTAAAAAATTGTGTTTAAAAAAGAATGTTATTTCAATACATAATTTTTCTTAACAGACTGATCTTTATGTACGAGAAAAGAGAAGAAATAATTCTCCACAAAAAATTCACTCAACCAAATGTTTTGGAGACTTATTTCTTTTTTCAATTCTGCAAGTCTTTAGTTAAAACTATGATATATTTTATGCACACAATGAAATACAACCAAATTTCACTGAAAAAGAATAAAGCAATCCAATGAAAATATTAAAAATTTGAAATATTTAGTACCAGGATTTTATTCTATTTTGAAATATTTAGTATCAGTCCGAAAACTGCCTGTATTTGACTGTATAAATTAAATAGATCATATTATTAATCCAGGGTAGTGGAGATATCAACCAAAAAGTAATTAATGAAAATATGAATTTTAATAAACCGAAAACTTGGCCATAAACGTGTTTTGGCCAAATCACGGTCAAAGTAATAAACTACTATGTGGTGATATCTCTGCTATCCTGAATTAATAATCATGGATTACTGTAAAATCTCGGCTGCCTCAACAGAATTTAAATTTATCATAATTTAAATTGTAAAATTGTATGCTTTTAGTCTTTAAGGACTAAACCATGTCTAGCTGAATGAATTGCTTCTAGAAGATAATCACATCACATTCCTCATACATAATTGAATAGATAGATACATAGATAGATATAGATAAATTGACATCATGACAATGACAACTATACAAGCAATCCCATTTATTGAACAATCCTTTATTCTGGAGAATAGAAAATTTCAATGCATGTTGAAGTCAAAATATTTTGAAGTACAAGTTGAGATTTTTAAGGAGACTGAAAGACATTTAAAAACGATTATAATAGTGACAATCAAATTAAAACTTGTATCTCATTAATTACAAGTTGTTTTGCTTAACACGTGCATTTCCAAATCAATGACAAGGCTATGGCATTAGGCCTCTTCCATTTGCAACAGGCTGGGGCCAATACAAAACTACCAAAGCATTTCAATTTTTAAAAAAAATGCACCCCCCCCCCACACACACACACAATTTAAGATATATTGCCTCTCTCACTGCAGTGTCAGCAAGCAGTGGCCAAGCTAAAGTATAGTTCAGTTTGAATCATTTGTAACAGGAGTTTCATTTAAATTTGTAATCCCATATAACAAGCTCCCAAGGAAAATGTTGAATTATATGTAATACTAACCTTCACGAAAACAATCAGGAGAATTGGCAACAACCCAACAGATAATATAAGGTCCATGTTTGACATGTAACAATGTCTCTACCACTTCTGTGAGATTCAATACTGCAGGCAATTCAGCTAAAGCAATACAAATAACATCGCAAATTTCTTCCATGTACACTGCATTGTCAAAAAGGTCAGAATGCCTTAATGGAGTTATGCAAGCACCACCACTCGTTCCATCTAAAGAGGTCAATGATTGCTGCCCTTTCTGCTGTTGTTCATGTAACTGGAAAATATTGAGAAATAACTTTCTTTAAGAATATATACACACAAACATACGTGCGGACACTTCACACTTCATTAAGCATTTAACACTTTTAATTAACCATACCATTACTGAATAGATACTTCAGGTTATGATTAAAACCATCGGAAAAGATAATAAAAAAAAAGTTTGATGACAGTTTTCCCTTGTATCAGCATGAAGAGTAAAAATAATTCTCATAAAATAATCAAATTAAAAACTACATAAGCAGAAAAGGACCCT
Organism: Gryllus bimaculatus; assembly: GCA_017312745.1. Lineage (NCBI taxonomy): Eukaryota > Metazoa > Arthropoda > Insecta > Orthoptera > Gryllidae > Gryllus > Gryllus bimaculatus. The sequence continues at coordinate 5,627,773 of BOPP01000061.1, forward strand.
TTTTGACACTTTGACCCAGAAAAATGACAACAAATCAATATATCCCCATAGCACAATGACAAAACCATTTCAAAAACATCATATACGAGTAATTAGACATACTAGTTGACAGGAAAAAAAAGAGAAAACCTTGCACAAGACAGATATAAAAAAAACACCCTCTCTTCACAGATGAAGTACGAAAAGCAATTGCCTCAGTGAATTCAAAGCAAGTTCAGGACCTAAGGACTTGAACAACAAAAATACAAAAAACTTCCTGAACCTGCAATTCACATGAAAAAAATCAACATGCATAGAATTGGAAATTGTACCCAAGCATTGGAGAAAATAATCTTGAAATTTTTGCTCACAGGAAAAGGAAATGCTTGAGGCCCTCATTATCATCGAAGAAGTAATTGTGAGATTTCAAATGAAATATTTAGAGAGAACTATTAAAGTAGTAATATAAAAGTAGCAGTAATGTAAGTTAGCAGAGGTTGGAGGGTGGCAGTCCACAATAGAGCATTATTAAATTAGTTATATAGTAATAGAATTACAATTTAATTGTAGTAATAATATGTGCATTTTGAGTAAAACAAATGTTTAAATGAACCACATAAATGTTGATTGACTTGTATCACCTGTTCACATTGTTAAGAACAGACTCCTTTTCAGTGAACAAAATTTTTCATGTCAAATAACACCATGAACATACACAAAGGGCACCCTAAACTTTTGGCTAGTGATACATAAGCGAGCAAGAAATATGGCTTGACATCTACTGGGAACAATGTGGATTAGAATGAAGAGAGGCTAAATTCAATAAAAGCAATGTTTACTAGGCTTGCAATACACAATACATGACGTGCAACAACAAAGTGGACTAAGAATCTAATGAGAATCGGTAGATTTAGAAAACAGAACAATAGCACAAGAAACATTGAGGAATAAAATTTTCAGATGTTCATGAGGTAGAAGAAGTTTCTTACCATTTTGCAAACAAAACTTCAGAGAATTTTTTGAATGGCATAGAAATGTTAATACATAGCTGTGAAAAGTGGGTTGAAGTAAAGGGTCATTGTGTTGAAAACTGACGTATTTTTTTTTCCTTTAATCACAAATAGAACTTAGCAAGGCCAGAAATTTAAACACATATTTTGTATACGTAAACAACACCATGGAGAACAATATATGAATCAAATAATCAATTAGTGAAAATGCTAAAACTGTAAAGATATAGAATTTAAAACACTTGACTCAAAGACACGCAGGAATATACACCTTTCAGTTATGATTAATAAAGTTAGAAAGCCAACGCATCATGTGAATCTTAGATACATACCTGTGAGGAAATAAATAAAAGCTCACTCAGAACAAGTTGTAATCGTCTTGTTGAATCACTGCGCTCAAATTCTAAAGCCAAACTACTTGGAGCAGATTGTAAAAGAATACTGTCGGTATGTGAACTTCCCAATTTCTGCCTAAAAATGAATGACACTGACTGTCATGTAACATACAATAAAAGTATTTTTTATCAATCGAAAAATGAGTATTGCTGGGCACATACCTCAACTGCTGTTCTTTTTTGACATCATTTTCCAGCTGATGGAAGTCAATTGATAGAAGTGCAACAATTGAATTCACCAACTCAATTCCAGATAACAATGTAAGAATTTCTTTCCTGCCTTCTGCACATTCTCTAGTGTTATCTAGAGGTGAAATCAAGCTCATCCGCACTAAACATGGTAAAATTGGTCTTATTTCTTTTGCCGTACATCTTGTCAAATCATCAATGTCTACGTTCTGTATAGCCCGAAACACTCGAGGTGAAACAAACGTTTTGAAATGCATGATGATTATGACTGGTAAGATATCCTAATTATGAAGTATTTGACTACGTATCCTTTAACCCCATTTTACGTCTGAACTATTCCATTAAGTAGACATCACATGCAACATTCATCGAAACAGTTCACATTGATATTTCGAACATTAATGATAATAATATGTCAACAACATTCCAAAAAAGCCCACGTCTCTCGCCCTATACTTTCCGGTTATGACCGCTGGTGACTACCGGCAACACTTGGAAGTCGCCATTTTTACGTACACAAATTTCTTATAATTCTCAATTCTGCTAATAGGAGCGCTGGACTTCTATACTGTACTGCTCTCTGTCAACGAAATATTGAACACCTTTACTGAGATTTGTTGGTAACACTTTGCGATCGGGAAAAATTGTTTACAATTTGTGTGCGCCAAATGCACGTTTGAATATGCCGCAACTCTGACAAGTGTTTTTACATGTTGAATATGTTCTATACGGATTTATTTTATTATTGAAGGCAGTAATTATTCAGATTGCATTTAGGATAAAACTTTCGTTAAATTGTTTCTTACAGTAAAATCACAATATTTGCAGGAGTAGAAATTTTTAATGTAGTGTTATTGCAATAGAACAGTTGATTAAAAATATGGAAGAAGTAATTTGTGAAAAAGATGTTGAGAAGAGTGGTGCCTCAACATCTGGGTATGATACCTCTAGTAAATCATCTAGAAATAAAAAAAGGCATTTAAAGACAAAATCCAAACTGAGTGTCACATCTGGTATTTTGGAAGGTCTGGAAGAGGATGTTCTGGAAGTCACTCAACATTCATCAGAAACTGGTATATTTTTTTTTTTTTTATTATTGCTATATCTTGGAATTTGTGCAGTGTATCTCAAAGATTGATAGGAAAGTAATATGAAAACAATTACTTACACAGTTGTTTTTATTTTCCATGTATTTTTATTATTCCTTAATAATAATATAACCAGTTGTTTGAAGTGTGAATTTGTATTATAAGTTGTTGTTCTTTAGGTTCTACAAGCCAGCAAGCAATTTTGGAGCATAATATTTCAGAAAGATTATTTGTTCAAAAGAAAAAAGGTTTTGAACCAGCATCAAGAGGAACAGAATTTGAAAAATCCTTCCATGACTTATCACAAAGTCAAGAAATTGTTGTTCAAAAAGAAGAATTAACACCACACGAATTTGCAATCTATTTATATAATAAAACAAGACAATTCTTTACTTTCTGTCATGGCATTCTGGGAGGATTTGGTGTTGCACATATTAGCCTAGTAAATAATTATTAAATTCATTGAACTATTCACAGTAATGAATTTATATTGATTTTTGTTACATCTTTATTGTGATATTTCAGGTATTCAGTATTGGAGATAGTCCTGAAGCAGTACAGCGTTTTGCTGAAGGTTATCCTGATTTTGCCCGAGTTGTTCAAATCTTGTATTATGTTCTTTCTGCTATTTGTTTTGTGTCTGTACTAGACAGGTAATGAATTTTTCATTATATCCTGTGATAAACTGTATAGTTCAGTTCTTTTCTAATTGAATGTTTGTTTTGTAACAGTAATTATAATACTGATAGATGGATTTCTGTTAATACAGGTGTGACTTTGCAGGACTTAAGTTAGTTCACTGTATTGATTTCATGCGATATCGATGGGCTGATATTTTGACTATAATTTTCTACTTGGGATTGCTAATTGTCACTACTGTATGTGTTCAATGGGATGACAGACTTGCTCTCAGCTCATTTAATGAAGATTTATGGAAAGATTCTCATGTAAGAAGTTGTGTTGTAATGTTAAGCCTTTTATTTGATAATTCCTATATCTGAATTTTCTCATTTGCATCCTCATGTGCATAAAATTTCAGGTGTCTCATTCAGAATTCATGCAATGGCGGCTTTTGAGCCTCCTTCGTGGGTTTTTTGCTGTTGCTGGATATATGACTATGTTTTTTGGTCCAGAAGATGATCTATTCTTTATTCATTTATCCAATATGATTAAGCAGGATCAAAAACAAGAGAAATCTCATGAAGCAAGGTATTAATAAAGAATCTTTGTTCTTTGTATCATTAATTTTAATGTAATATTTTTTTTAAGTTTATATTTACAATTATTAATGTAAATATATGTATATAATTTTTAATGTACATATTTATTATTTTAATGTAAATATTTCAAATAAATATAAGAGGAATGTAAACTAAAAATGTTGGTACTTTTATTCATCATTCAACTAATTATGGTTAAATGGTGGGGAAGAGACTTCTCAAAACTGTTCAAGAAAACATGCACAGATTGTGCTTTTCTCCTCTTATGCCTCACAGTTTTTGCTGTTTTTGACAAAATAAATCAAATCAGATAGATTTATCAATTGAATAGAATAATAACAATTATTTTCACAAAATTTTCTCTATTCAAGTTCGTTAATGAATTATCTTATTTTCATTCCATGAGCTCTTAGCTATAAATATTACTTCTTAAAATAAATCAGAGTTCTCAAAGCTTTTACGAGCATTGAAACTATTAACTGTATTTATTGTGTAAACATTTGTGAAAATGTTAATACAAGAAAGTAAGTTTTATCTGTAATTTACTAGACCAAGTGTTTACAACTCTGTCAGAGTAGAAATTACAGTTACTATTACAATTTGAAATATTAAGTACCTAATTGATATCATTTACATCAAAATTTTAAAAAAAAGAGTAGATTAGATTATTTATTTCATCCTGATGGTTTCATCCTCATATGACATGGGGCTAGTCATTTTTATGAAATAAGCAACTTAAATAATAAAATACAGTACAATAAAGAAACAAAACATACACCCAAAAAAACATATTTACCATTTTATATACATATGTTTATTATGAACGTACATTCTAACATGGTTTTGTAACAGTAATTCATTTCTGTCATGGCATTCTGGAAGGATTTGGAGTTGCGCACATTAGCCCAGTAATCAATTATTAAATTCATTACTTTTACACTTAACTTAAGGAATCCTTCAACCCACCATATCTGATTAACATATCTTCAAAACAGTTCTCAATGACTACCACTCCGGACATAAGAGGACATCAGCACAATTGTGGCCTATCCCACATTTTTGGAAGATTGAGGTCTCTGTAATAATCACGTCTCAATATGCTTAACTTCAATATGTAAAAGTTTCAACGTATTCTCAGCAGTACTATAGACTAGTGATGTTGTTGCACTCAGCTAACAATTACATTACGTTGTGCAATACTGGCCTATGCAGCATAGACCATAGACCAATTACCATGTATGTATCATCCATTTTAGGTAGATTTAAAAACTTCTGTTTAAGAAGGATCAGAAATACTACCTGTTAATGCATTTTTTATTAAAATAAATGTGGCAATCTACTTCTCCATACATTTTTATTGCGATAATGGCCTAACTTTCATTTATTCCAGTTGTCTGTAAAATTGGTAATGCTATTAGTGGCCTAACATATTCAAACAACTGTATTTTCCATCTCTCATTATTGGCTTTTTACCAGTAATAATGTACAACACCAAAGTAATTATTCATTAAATTTCCTGCATTTGCAGCATAATAAAACACTTACATTTTTTTATATTGTCAACAATTTCAATAGCCATTTTTTCCCAACAGACTCTGGGGATTGCTCACTACTGTGCCAATACCCTCATGTACATTAATTACGAACTGAAGCAAAACAAGATGTGAAAATCCTTGCATCTAACATACATTTTAACTTAAATAACCTAATATTTTACAAATTCATCAACACAGTAGAAGCCATTAGTATATAAGAAGGAATGCAGACACCTCTTAAATGCACCTGGCTTTCTGCCTGGCTCAAGCAAATCTTTGAGATGCTTAGATAAAAGCAGTGGCAAATCCGGGGGTGACATGCGCCCCCTTCCCCAAGGCCTTAGAGCAGTGTTATCCAACTGGTGGCCTGCAATGCCATTTATTGTGTTTCTAGAAAGGTTAATAGTCAAAAGTGAAAGTACCTTTTCTTCCATGTCAGATGTGAACATTGTGTGCCACATGGGGTGAACATTCCCTTTAATATAAAAATAGGATAAATTTAGATTTAAGGATTTGTTTTCTAGTAAATTCATAGATTCAAAATCATCCCAATGAGTTTCACATTGGGACATTTCACAATTTTGAATAGTACAGACTGATATAATGCATGGTTCCTCTCTCCCCTCTCAGCAAAGTATGTCACGCAAACATATTAAAGGTTTTTAGTAGTGTCCCTTGAATCCTTGCAAGTTGGACACCCCTGGCCAAGAGTTTTTGTGTTTCCTACCTTTCTTTGGCAAAATTGATTTTTGTTAGAATTATGTAATTATTTAAAAATAATATTGTTAATATCATATATACACGACAAAAATAATGTACAATATGTTTATTAACAAATCTATGATGCCCCCCTTCTCAAAAAATAAAGATCAGCTGAACCTGCCCTTGGGTAAATTACTCATGTACTAATTGAATTTATTTTTAAAATTATTATCAAAACATATTACCCTTTATACTCCAGTTTTCAAAATGAAATAACAATAATAATGTTCACAGAAATAAAATATTCAAGACAAGGCATAAAACACTCATAAACTTTTGAAAACCAATAAAAATTATGTGAATATAAGAAATACTTTTATCAATAATTGGTTATACTGATTTCTTTGTATTTAAACTTTTTTTTATATGCGGGGGAATTAACGAAATTGGATAGCTTTGGTTATTCATGATGGGTTAATCTATATTAATAATAAGTTGAAATTTTTCATGCATAGACTAACATCAAAGTGCCCTTGCTTCTTGAGTTTTTCCTAACTGGCTCTGGGGATTGTCCACTACTGTTCCAATACCCTCGTATACAATAATTACATACTGAAGCAAAACAAGATGTGCTTCAGTATGTAACCCTGTGTTTCCAGGGTTCTCTCCTCTGAAACAAATTTTTAGGAATGAGCTGGGACTAAAATTAGTGTGAAAACGTACGATTTTTTGCAAAACATCAATTTGCTCTTCTGATGTAGGCTCTCAAACTTTATCATGAACACATTTCTTCACTTAATGACAAGGAGCAACATTTATTTTATCTATATTTCCATTTTCACCATTCCTTTTCTATCACACCACAACCCTTTCAGTTTAGTTAAGCGTCTCTTACTATGATAAACATAGGTGTGGGCACAGGAGTTAGGGGGGGGGGTAAACATTTTGAAAGGGACTCTGTAGCTTTAGATTTTAAAACATTTTATCTTCATAAATTTGTTCAGTTTCTCAATTTCCATTTTTTAAACTTGACGTTTTGGTAAATTTTTCTGCAACATTTGGGGAAGAGACATTCCATGTCAGCAACCCTGCATATGGATCAACATAAAATCTGTTATACTTTTTAATTGTATTGAAACCGTTTTAATGTGTTTATTAATAGCATTACCCCCATGTTGGGCACCAATTTATAACATTTTGATATATATATATATATATATATATATATATACGAAACTTTAAATCTTCTTTAATTCTTGTTAGTTATTAATGCCCAACTTCCACGTTCTTGTATAATTAATTATTACTTACGTGTGCTGCCGTCACATCCAGTATTGACTAGGTAATTAATGAAAATTTATTCTGTTAATAAAATGGTTGACCTGCAGAGTCCATAAAAAATCAGACTTCCTTTTTCAACAACACAATTACATAATTTATTATTGATTTTTCGTGATTCTATATACACAATTTTACTTTATGAAGTATCATTGGCATGTTGTCAAATCTAATACGACTTTGGTTATTTATGATAGTGTAGCGTCACGGCTTGGCAGCAGCCGAGTGCAAGGTAGAGGGCTGGGGGATCTAAAGATAGAACAAAGAAGGGACCTTCCGACAGGAAATGGTCCGCGGGCCAGGCAGCGCCAGGGAAAGGCTTTCCACCGCGCGGGGGTGGGGAGTAGTGACGTAGGAGGTCAGGTGACCTGGGCCTATAAAGACGCCGTGGCGAGACGGCGCGAGTGGGTAACGTTTCGGTTTCCTCGTGGCTGGACCACAAAAACTTTGTCCGCCCAGGCTGGTGCGGAGTGCCGAGGGCACGTGGTTGTTCGACGAGTTCGGACAGGGTGATGTGTTCTTCAAACACATTCGGGCAGATCGTCAATCTGCCGGGGCACACCAGGTGCCAATCTACGACGCGGCCTTGCTGGCTGGTCGTAGGCGTCGCCGCAAGGCGCATGTAGGGAGAGGAGGGCTGCAGTGGTAGCTCTGGCAAACCGCCTTAGAGTGAGGGTTGAAAATAGGTACAGTATGTAAATAAAACTTGTATATACTCACTCGTGTCTGTTTCCTTGTGGTGTAGATCCCTACACACGACGTTACAATAGGCACTTTTAAAATTTGTTCACTAATTTCTTTGAAAAGAATGAGTACGTTATTTTGCAAGACGTTTTCCGTGGCGCTTACGGTTTGTGAAGATGTCCTCGTAGACTGCGTGCTCCTGAAGTGAAGAATTTTACCCCAAAGGAAGCTCAACGACCACCAGTAATTTTTTGCTGTTTTTTCTTCCCATGTGCTTACGACAGCGATTCAAAATGTTCTCAAATACTCGCGGCAACTATGAACAGATAGCCTTCCGTGTGACCAGGCCATGACCAGGTAGCGACGGCGACCAGAGATCTCATGTGCTCGCGACGGCGACCAAATACTTTCTGCTAAAATTCATACGGCTTCGATGAAACATGTCACCTCCGTTTTTCGTTTGTCTTCAAATTTTCTGTAATTTTAAGTAATTTTGCTATTACCTACAACTTTCTTCCCGACAGTCACATATCATGACTCAACGCCTACGCCTATATTAAAACCTGTCACCATTTGTTGTCCATCTTTCCTGTATTTCGTCATATAACTCTTCCAAAATAAAGATTTATATTTTATAAACGTCCACGTTCCAAATCATGGCTATGTTTATTTTGTATTAGGTATATCCAAAGTCAGATATTCACTGTTTATTCCAGCCTCGAACATTGCGAAGTCCTAATATTTACATCGTAACATTTGCATCTAATTCTTCAAAGTCCAATATGGCTCCCTAATATCTTCTTTGTAAGTATAATAAACTACTCCCATATTGCCATTTACGGAAACCAATGTCTTAAAATGAGCGATTATTTTATTATATTTTAATTCATACTGAAGATGAAAACTGTAACAAATAAAAACATCAGATTACTCTGACTGTGATCTGCATCAGACGAGGAAAAGGCAATGAAAGCAGTCTGTTATTCCAGAATTAAAATATGCCACAATCACATAATATACCATTTTCTGTGTTTTTTTAAACAACCATTAGTCTCATGATCAGCGTCCTCAAAACGGTAAAATAATTCGAAGATTGTTGATTATTCATTAAAGTTTCAAGAGGACTTTTATTCGACGCCTCGCATTTGTTTTAGTAGCACCAGCCTTAAGAAAACATTCATTCCCATTGAAGTCGAGAGTTTAAAATGAAAAGTCGATTGCTCATTCCACAAGCTCTGATAATGAATAAATCAGTAAGAATAAAGACGAACACGATTGAAAAGTCCTTCTTGAAGCTTAATGAATAATCAACAATCTGATCATGAGACTAATGGTTGTTTTTAAAAACACAGAAAATGGTATATTATGTGAATTGGTGGCATATTTTAATTCTGGAATAAAACAGACTGCTTTCATTGCCTTTTCCTCGTCTGATGCAGATCACAGTCAGAGTAATCTGAATGTTTTTTATTTTGTTACAGTTTTCATCTTCAGTATGAATTTCTGACCAGGATGCTTTAAAAGGAGTTTATTCTTTGTGATTTCAACTACATAAACAGATATTTTTGGACCCAATGTGAAATAGGGAATATATGGGAAACTATGTAACAACGATCAGTTGGCGAGTTGGGCAAAACCTGATAGAGCTGCTGGATTTAAAATCAGAAGAATATAATGGCGGGAACCTTAATTACGAATGAGTAACTGTGAATTTTTAAAAAAATGTCGTCTTTGGTGCATTAGAAGGAAAGGAGAAAGAGAGGAAGACCAACAAATTATGATTGGCCTGGAAGAATGAGAAAATGGACTTATAACTGTGGGTATGAATGAGTATAAGAAAAAGAGCGATGGATAAAATCATCATTATCGGAGTGGACAGACTAAAACAAGGTGTGTGTCTGCGAGTCATGTTTTTGTGTGGGACGTACATTTCCTGGGTCCCCCTTTTCCATTAATTATATACCATATAAATTTTTGTGTTAAATAAGTGAAATAATTTTACCAAAGGACAAATACAATTAAAACTTTATGATACTAACATATACTCAGATATCCCAATGGAAATGTTGATTTAAAATATAATAAAGTAATCGCTCATTTTAAGACATTGGTTTCCGTAAATGGCAATATGGGAGTAGTTTATTATAGAAACATTTATTATACTTACAAAGAAGAATATTAGGGAGGCCATATTGGACTTTGAAAGAATTAGATGCAAATGTTACGATGTAAATATTAGGACTTCGCAATGTTTCGAGGCTGGCATTAAACCAGTGAATATCTGACTTTGGATATAACCTAAAACAAAAATAAACATAGCCATGATTTGGAACGTGGACGTTTATAAAAATATAAATCTTTATTTTGGAAGAGTTATATGACGAAATACAGGAAAGATGGACAACAATGGTGCAGGTTTTTAATATAGGCGTAGGCCGTTGAGTCATGATATTGCTGTCGGGAAGAAGAGTTGTATA
>BOPP01000061.1:5638414-5676597 GCA_017312745.1 Gryllus bimaculatus
TCGAATTCTGAAGAACTCAACATGCCATCGTGTCAGCTTCTTCTGCAGCTTTGTATTCTTCAAATAAATAATGCAGACATTCATTCGGAGAATGCGAGAGAAATTTCTCGGAGAGTGGCTTAAATCCCAAATGGACTTCTCTCTGCAGAGCACTCGACATTCTGCCTCACAGACTTCACCTTGCGAAGCAAATGCAGCGTCAAGAGTTAATCCTCGAACAGAGTTCAAGTCCTCGGTGTTAGTATAACACGCGCCCTCCTGAATGCTTTTACGACTGCAAATTTCGCGTCCTGAAATCGTTTGTGGAGAATTACTTCCAGAATCTCAAGAGCATGTTAAAGAATCACTGATGACTATTTTTTCCTCGCATTCACAGTTAGACGGAAATTATGAGTGTTTAGTATTCTACCTAAGTGACTACGCGTAGCAATTCGAATACAATGATAAAGGTTTCGAATTAGTAGTCAAAGACAGCAGTTCTATGGCGAATAGCCATTTAATCGTTCACGACACGTGTCGAAAAACAAGCTTTTTGATTTTTACTTTCTCGCACACTACTTGTGTATTATACAGAAAGTATCGTAGTACTGCGGCAAAAAAACTGCGATTTTTAGTAAGAAAAACTTACTCTGGCGCTATAATACCGGAGGAGTGGATACATATACTCATATTTGTAGCAAATCACTTCCTCTAACGCGTTCTATTACCAGAATCCACTTTTTGTGGGTTCTTGAATTCGAAAAGTGTTTTACGGCAAAATATATGTCCCGTCGTGATCAACGCTAGCGGCTAAACCGTTGGCAGGTTTTTCAGTAAAATTTATATCCCTCGATTTGCTCTGGCTGATGTCGCGGCTCCTTAAATTTAAAACGAGTATTTTTACTTTCCCGTATATATACGTATATACGTACTACAGAGAAAGTTATGTAATACTGCGCGAAAAGACGGCGAGTTTTCGGCAGAAAAAAATTCTTTGACAGGCCATGATAACGAAAAAGCGGATAAATCCAGTTGCTAAATAAAGGGGGGAAATCCTCTAACACGTGGTATAGCCAGAATCCTTTTTTGTGGGTCCTTGATATCGAAAAATCGATCGACGGCAAAACGTTAGTCTGTCTATCCGTCCATTCGTCAGTCTGTGAACACCAGAAGTGCCTAAACCATATATACGTATTTTTCCAAAAAGGATATTCCCCGGTCTATCTGGCGCCGCGATTTTTAAAAACTTTCTTCAGAATTTGGAGGTACTTTACATGAAGCCCAGCGGACTTTTTCGAAATTTTCTCAATAACAGCTCCAACTTTTTTCTTTCAATTTTTTGTAAGAATGGAGTAAAATACACTTATAAAGGTGTCATTTGTCCAATTTTAACAGTTAACTCTAAATTTTCAAAAATTTCAAAATTTTGAATTTTTGCGGCGGCTACTACAACTAAAAAAATGGAAGATTTTTCCTTCAAATAAAATGTGTTCTCCATAGTGAGTTATTTCATTATAGTCATCGTGTTTTCTTTATTAGACTAGACATCCTTTTCCTCAAACTCGCGATGCCGCAAGTTGGGTAGTTCACATTCGGAATAAAGTCTGAACAAACAATAGCGAAGCCGAACGGACGAACGTTTTTGAGAGGACATAAACATTCTTCGAAGTCTGTGTAACTTAAACCATATATTACCTTTGTAATATGGAGAAGCAAATAATTAAAATTACATATTACGACACTTTCTGCACACATGTCTCTGTATGTACCAGATATGAGAGAAACAATTCTTTCTGTTTTATGATTTTTGTATTCCGGACTGAAGGGGCATAATCTAATGGAAAATATATTTTGGATTATTTAGTAAGTCCCAATAACAATCAGAAAACATGTAAAGTTGTTACAAATGTATTGCATATTATATAGTTAAACAATATTATTAAATAAAATTGATACACCTTCTACATGTTTTTTGTTTCATTTTAGATCTTACTAAAATTCTCTAAAAATACCAAAATAGATAAATAAAAAAATTATTTATTTGGGAAACGTTTCGATGGATTTTGGGGGAACACCTGGAAATTTTTCATTAGGCCACGGTGCATCTACCCGGAACTCAATTGCATTGACGCCGATTATGAGAACCTACATTGCTTTATTATTCATTATTTTGTTACGTCGTCAAATAATGCGGATCTTAAAAACTGTATTTTCTGAGCTAGAGTGTGAAATACTATTAACTAGTTTAGCGTGGCGTCTCTGACGGGTATTTTCTTGTTAAAAAGTTTTATCCGTCACAGGCACCTTTAACCCCAGTTAACATGCAACCCTACAGATTTGTTAATTGCACGTATCGTAAGAAATTTAACAACCTTAGCAACGTAAATAAACAACTATCGATTCATCAGAAGTCAAATGTTTGTTAAAACAAACATGGTGATTTTCAAAATAAATCAGATCCAGACAATTTAGAATAAAAGTAACTAACATTACATTTTGGGAGTAATTATTGTTAACTGTAATATGATTCATAGTTCAATTAGAAAAGTGAATATTAGGTAAATTACCCTCATTTTTCTGGCATTCCACCAAATGAAACTCTTCTCTGGTAATCATATTTACTGTCGATGTGATGGTGTCAACTGGAAGTCAACGCGCCAACATCCTCACCGAACGTAATTTCTTTAGATATCTTGAGGTTCAGGAAAATAATTTGTATCCATCTTTCTCGAGCCAAGGTATACGAATTTTGTTTAAATAGATATCTCGCAAGCAAACCATACAATATCGTACTAACGCGCGATAAAATGCGTAGTAGTAGTAGTAGACCGATAAAATGCTGAACACACCACGAAATGTTACAGTGTTATTACTATTTATGTAAATAGCTATTATTTGTGCTTTGCAAGCTCATATTAAAAATTAATTTTAAACAGTCCGGTTCGTTGAATTTGGCTCGTAGAAAGTTACATTAAATAGTATCGATTCATAAATATACTTATTTGATTTTTTTTGTTTTATTACACAATTACGTTTAATTATAGTCAGTCTGATGGATCAACTCATAACGAGTAATGCAAATGCCGGAAAGAGAGTATAGTAATTCACAGATTCAATGATTCGTGTAAATGCCGGAATACCGAAACAAACGATTTTCGTAATTACCAGAAAGATGGTACAGTAATTCATAGCGTCTTATCAATGAACTCATATGTATGTGAAACCATAAAAAACAAGCGATTTTCTTGAATTCTTTCAGAATATCATAGAGAGAACCGGGTAAGTATTTTGTGATTTGTGTTGCCGAAAGGAAACAAATAAGCAATATGTCATTTCAGAAGATGACGTAATCTGATCGTTTTAGTTGAATTAAAAAAAAAACTTTTTAGAGACATTTCTTCCAATATTCTGGACGGATCCGAAAAAAATAGAATTTTTCATCAGATCGAAACGAGTCGAATGTCTCCTAATTTGACTCGACTAGTACGCCCGGGGTCTAACTGTGAGTGAGGACAGGCAGTGGAGCGGACGCAAGTTACCCGATCCCTACAATTATAAGGAAGGATACATCCTGCTCCTTCCCAGCTAGTTACCAAACAGCGGCGCTGACGCGTCAGCCTCGCGACCTTCTGACCTGGACCGATGTCGGATCCGGAGCCGCGGGCGCCGTTCACAAAGGCGAGAGCGGAAACGGAGCGTGCAAGGCGCGCGGATCTGCGAATCGGGGAGGCGGTGCGGCGAAAGGAGGCGAACGGCCCTATTCCGCCGGAGGGGCCGTTCCCAGCGCCTTTGCGCAGCTCTCTTGCGGCGGCGGCGGCGGCCGTGCAATTGTGAGCGAAATTCCGCCTCCGCCGGGCACGCACCGCCTGACCTGTGGGTCGCACGCGGCGCCGCGCCGCCCTGGCCCCCGGGGCACTGGGGCGGAAACGGATCCGGGGGCCGCAGGCGGCGGCTGGGGCGGCAGTGCGCCGCAAGACGGAGTGGCGGTAGCGGTGGCGGTTTGGCGCCGACGCGGCGCGACACTGGCCGCGGGGCGGTTGGTGATGTCGGCAGGTGCGGCGGTGCCGATGGCGAATGCCAGGTGGTGGCGGTGGTGGGGGCGAGGCGGCGGCCGAGGTTACTGGGCGAGGGCAGCGGAGCGAGGCCCGAGCGCTGGCCTGCGGGTGGCGGTGGAGATGGGGGCGTTGGGCGAGGGTGGGGCGGGGGCCAGGGACAGCGGGAGCGGTGTGCGAGAATGGCGGGGGTTGGGGGCGACGGCGGGGGCGGGGGCGGTGGCGATTGGTGGTGGTATGGGGCGGCGGCGGCGGTAGTGGCAAGTGCATCGCAGAGGCGGAGTGGCGCGACGGGTGGCGGTGTCCCCGACGTGACGGCGGTGGTGAGGACCTAATGTTGGTGGTGGTGGTGGCGATACGATGACGGGGCTGGCACCAGGGGCCGGTGCCGTTGATATGATAATTCGGCGCGTCATCTGCTAAGGTCATTAGTTCTGTGACATGTTATCCTAGGAAGTGGCGGTGATCTTCCCCCGTTGGATTGTGGCGTCTGCATTTGTTAGAGTATTTTACGCTTTTTGCCCAGTGTGATTGCTGATACCACGAGGAAAACTACTTCTGATCAGAGCAACAGCCGCTAGGAATTTCTCCTCAGTTAGCAGCTGAAAATGGACCTAGCTATTTGGCTGGTGTCGGTGGTGGTGATTCGGTGCATGATGGAAGGGGGAGTTTGCGGCGTTCAATTAGGGAGAGGTGTTTGCTGGATTGGTGAAGAAGTCGTTTGGTTGGGGAAATAAAATTGAATCAAATCACACTCAGAAATACTTTAACTCAGAGAGTATTCCAAAAAACACGCGGACACCAGCAAGAGATTTTTGGTGAAAATCCTTATTACCGGTTTAGGGCAGTGATGTTATCTCACGAAGAACCGTCGGCGGAGAGTCAATAAAAAAAAACCCTTTGTCGATATCAAAAAGCCTGCGAAATACTATTTTCGGCTAGATCATGAATACGAGAAGTAATATACTAAAGGCATAGTCGGAATGCAGGTCATAAAACAAGAGGAGGACCAAGTTACTTTTTAGGATCCCCTTACTATTAACATTTTTTTAAATTTACCGCAGACCTATTTTAGTAAGAGAAATAAAACAAAATATAAATTATAACATGTTATAAATAACAAATAGCCTTGTAAATAATTTTTTGGTAAAACCATTTGTAGGGCAGCCAGATGGCTGGTAGAGTCCTTCTCCAAATATCGTATACAATTTCCCTAGATTGTCAGATTTAGAAAAGGGGATTGAACATATATAAGGAAAAACATGTTTATATCACTCATGTCTATAGTGGCCCAATTTCAATGTGTTCAAGGGGACCAGGCACTTCCTCTCCCCTTACCCCCTCTGCGCACGTTTATGATAGTAGGAAGAGGAAAAACCAACTTTTTTCGGGAATTAGTACAAAATTCAACTTTTCTAAGAAAATATCGTTAGTTTTCCTTGCGGCATTTACACAAACTTTCTCTTAGATGATTGTTCAAGGAAGTAAAATGTGTCATTGATCTTAGATGCGCACAAACTTCTGAAGTTCAGTACATTAAACTCGAATTTGGCGCTGTTTTCGCAAAAGCAACTCGGCCGTAAGAGAGAGGCCACCCGGCTTAGCACGATTTTGGCATCGTTTACTTACAGAATTCTTTTATTCGTTTAAGCAGTATGTCACAGTAGTTGGCGAATGATTTTTAACGGCCCATTTAAGAGATCTTATAAGCTGTAATCACGGAAACTAATGTTGGTTTAACCCGGCTGTGATATATTCCTGTGTAAGGTGGTGATCCTGTGTAATTCTGTGAAAAGTTGAAATGTCATGTTTTCTAAGATGAAGAGTGCAAAACAACACCAATTTGCCAAACTTTTAGCTACACATGATATTTTTCAACATTAAAATTTTTTTACAGGTAATGCAATTCTATGAGGAGCTAACTCCTTAGGAAGTTTCTTTGCTCACGTTTTTCTTACTTTACAGCGAGTCAATTATCTTTAGATTATTACATATTTTTTCAAAGTTTCACAAAATCTGTCAAATATCTGCACATGTAATTTATTGTGGTTCTGTAATTACTATTGCTCAGAAAATAATAACATAATACAATATTTAGTTTGCGGAAAAGTTCGTAATCACGGTGGCGGGTGAAGAGGTTACGGGGGCGGTTGTTGCAAGTTTGCACAGTCTGGCGGTCCGCCATTTGCCGCTGTGAATGGCGTTAGAATTTCGGGTTAACGTTGGTCAGCTCCTGCCGACGGTTAAGCCCGGATCCGCGTTTCCATCGTCGTTCATTCCGAAGCCGAGCCCGGACTCCGCCTCGTTCCCACCGTCCGCCCACCCGCCACCCCCCCCCCGCCCCACCCCGCCCCACCCGCGCCCAGCCCCGCCCCGCCCCCGTCCTTTCCCGCCCGCCCAGCCCAGCCCGCCCCACTCCAGCTCCGCCCCACCCCGCCCCGCCACCCCCGCTCCCCCCGCCCCTCCCCCTCCCGCGCCTCGCCCCCCCGCTCTGCCGCCGAAAAGCAAGTCCACGCGCGCGGGGTCGGCGATTCTCCCGCGGAAGCTTTGCAGGCTCTGCTGGAGCCGTTACGCAGGGCACAAACCAGCGGCGGTTGGCGAGAGGGCGGGCGCAGCATCGGAAGATTACGGCGAAACGGGACAGCGCTGGGGCGGCGGGGCGCGAACTAGCGAGGCGGAGGGCAGGCGGACGGCAGGGAGGCGAGGGCGCCGGGTTGCACTTGAGGATTGCCAGGTGCTTCGGGACGTCTTGACCTCCGGCGGGGTGAGCAGTGGTTGGTTTAGATGGGGTCGGGCACGGCGGGAGGGGGCAGGGCAGGCAGCGTTGACAGCGGCGGGACGGCGAGGGGGTTTCAAAAACACATCCCTCTGGGAACGGCGATCGAGATGTCTTGGATGTAGCATCAACTCTTGACAGATAACGAGATGCGTAATTGAGAATCCACAAAAGCATTGAAGTTGAAATTCGGGTACAAAGGTCATGGCGCCATTCCTCCACAATTGTGCAGGTTGGCGCAGGAGATACCCGCAAATTTGTATTCGAACTGGTGGTGAGGCGGCGAGAAGACGGGAGAGCGGGGGGGAGGCGGCAGGGCCTGTAGGAGAGAAGAAGCTTCGGAACTGCAGGTATCGGAGCAGAGAGGGTAGCGACGAGACTGGGATGGTAGGAGCGGCAGGAACTCCAGAAGAAGCGGGGATAGTACAAGACGCGAGGATGCAAGAAGAGGTGGGACAGATAGAGGCGGTGGAGACGGCAGGGGTGGAGGATGAGGCGGGGTGGTGCTAGAGGCGGTGGCGGTGGCAGGGACCGTAGGAGCATCTAAAGTGGTAGGGATGGCGGGGACGGAGGGATAGAGAAAGAGATGGTGCGGCGGTATGGCGATGACAGCGGCGGAGAGTTGGGAAGACGCGTGGTCACTAGGTGGTCGGCGTGGATGGCGGGAGAATCGAGGACGGGAAGTCGCGGTGGGCGTGGTGGCGAGCCTTGAAGACGGTGGTGGCAGCTGATGTGTAAGTGAAACCAGCGGAACGGAGGCAGACGGGGAAGTGTGGGCAGCAGGTGCATTAAGGACCGCGAGGGAGGCGAGGGTTTCGAGGTCGGTTACCACAAGGAAGGCGGAGGATCAGCCGGGTCGGCGAGGGTGGAGCGGGAGTTGCGGCGCCGGCGGAAGTGGCCGGTTGCAAGGGGTAGGCGGAGGTGGCGAAGTGCAGGGGAGAAAGCCGGATGGGCGGACGCGGCGAGCACGCGGCCAGCGCAGCGAAGAGGAGGGTCGAGTGGTCGGCCAGGTGGATGGACGGCCTAAATTAAATATTAAATGTGGACCATGAAAGCTGTAACTAATAAGTTTGAAATGCTGACCGCATCAGTCAAATGAAAAAAAGGAGGAAACTCAAAAAACAGACTTTAGAAAATAAATTTTCCTTACATTCCTTGCATTTATGTTTCAATGCAACTTATTGTCCAATTTTATATTTATAAATACAGTAGACTGCACAAATTAATCTGCAGAGATGCTACGAATTTGACCAAGAAATGTGCTTAAAAGGCGTACCGAAGTTCATAAGGTTTCGATATAGCCTGAAAGATTTGTTTAAAACTGCGTGAAAAATAACTCTACATGATACACGACTACATATCCTTTAGTAAGTTCAAGAATGTTTAAATTTGCATTTCTAATGTTATTTTGAATGCAGCACTGCTGTCTTGCGATATCTTTATTTTGTTTTGTGACAATAGACATATCTCCGAGAGATCAAAAAGCAACATTTCCTTCCTGTTTGAAAGAAAGATGTTATCACCACAACAATACGATCTCGAACTTTTGATCGTAAAACCAGTGTTTGGGATACTTCTGAGCTATAACTTCGCACTCGCGTTACACGGCATCCAGATGTAAGCATAATTTGTTCAAATTAGATCCTTTTAAGCTGAAAAGTAAAGACTACAGTAGTGTGATGTAACTATTTCATTCCGGAATTAATTACGATGTTTTAAGAGTTTTGGGGGTTCTCTATATAAAGCACCTGTGACATTCCGATATTCTTTACAACATCTGGATCTGAACAAGTTCAAATTCATCTTCGAATCTGTCGTATCCTCCAATATCAGAGCCAGACATTTATTTCTAAATAGGTGTCACAGCAGTGCCTCGATCTGGGAGGTTCTAAGGTTCCAGTTCCCAGGATGGCAGGATTTTCGACACTAGCAAGATATAGTTAGGTAGAATTCAGCTTTTACCTGGAGAAGAATTGTAGCGGCCGGCTGCGATTGGTATTTTTCCGTGGTTTCTCCGATTAACACCTGACGAACACCGGAGCAGACCCTAATAAACGACCGCGCGCTACCTTTCCTTCTTCTTCTGTGTCCTATCTTTACCGCTCATGAAACATTTCTATAGCTACATCGCACACTTATCTAATTTTCGGCATGCATCCTTGCTTCTCAAACGTTTATCCAATTTCCTAAGCCATTTTCAACCATATTGATTCTAGGATATTTTCTGCATAAATTCATACAGATGTAGATCTTTAAATTATACCATTTTAAAAAACATCTGTCATTGCCGAGTAATAAAACTAAGAGGAAAAGTTTCGGTACATCGCGCATTCTTACGAGTTTGTAAATATAATCCTTTTAGGCCTTTGACTCTCATCCATGTACGACCGATACATTAGTAATTGTATAATTAATGTAGTTACATGATTTTCATTTTGTGAAATCCATTTCAGGAGCCCGTTACGTTATTGAAAAGAAGCTAATCGAGTCTAGACAGTTCAAGAAGCGTTTAATAATTCCCTAGGCAGTTTTCACTTTACATGTTTCCGATAAGGATTCTGTTTTCCTTTGTTGAGGATAATTATGAGGTCATTTATGGAAAAGTTTGCGATAAAAAGTAGAAAGATATACGAGAGAAATGTAGTGTGATAGGGGATATCGAGTAGTTGTAGCCGTTGTTGAATGGAAGGGAGTTTGGGATGAAGGCTGTCACAGACCGGCGCGGGAGATCCGCAGCGGGTGTGGCGCGGAACGCCCGCGCTGGACGCGGCGTCGGAATCCGCGGGACCGTTCACACCGGAGCGTCAATGTTTGCTCAGCGTTTGGTGACAGTTTTCCTCAGTCGATAAACAAAAGCAAGGCAAGCTTGATCCAGAGGTGAGCGAAGACTCCCGAAGGCAGGCGAACTTCCACGAAACCCGAGCGGCAGCGGTCGAAACGCGTCCGAGTGCGTTCCCAAATCCGCAGGTAAGAAAACGCTGTCAATCTACTGCTGTGATGATCACCTTCCGCTCAGGTCTGAACGTGCTCATGCGGCAACACGTGATGCGAAATTTCCACTGCGGCCATTCCGCATAGGGTGCGGGTCTGTGGGAGCCTTAAATCAGAATGCTTTAGTTAGTGTCCTTAGAAATTCGCTCAGCAAACCTTAATTTTACCCGCGTCAAAATTTCAGTTTCTTTTCGCGTCTTTTTAATGAATATTCGAGTCCAACCTCACATCAGTCGAAATTTCTTTTTCTCGTGGTTAACGGTGCCGCTCCGGTTCGACGCCCTACCTCCGGTGGTCTCCTGCGGGTGGCTTCTCACGTCTGGCGGCGAGGTGCGGCGGGCCGCGCGCTGTTAGGCCGTTTGGCTCCCGCTGCCGCCGTGCCGTGCTTAAAGAGCATCTGTCCCCTCTGCTGATAACGATCTGCGCCCACTGAGCAGCCTCGACGGGCACACGCTGTCAGCGCCCCCCACCCCCGCGCGTCGCTCGCTTGTCTCGGTAACAATGGGTCATATCTTGCACATGCGCGGGGAACGGACGCGAAGATGTTTAATGTCGCAAACCGTGCGAGGTGGAAGACCATTTGAAGATGAGGTACTCGCAGGGGAAGACTGGAAGGACACGATATACTTAGTATGAATTCCTTAATTTTCATGTTAACTTATATGGACGGTTCTCGGTAACTGACTAAAAACGCAATAATCATGCTTAAATATACATTAATATACATATAAATTATTAATCTCAATACCTAAAAATCCATATAAATATTAGGTACCATACGTGTGATAAAAAATCAACAACCTAATTAATAATGGCAAAGATGCTAATAGTGTATAAAACAATAAATAAATAACAACTTGAGGACGCAACATCAAGGATAACATTCTACAAGTTAGGTCTACGAAAATACAATTATTGGAGACTACACTGATTATGAATAGCGCCATTGAGCATCTATTATAATATAACATATTTCATCACCGTGGTGGGTGAACATCACGCTTTAAGTCGCAACTCAACTGTATAAAGAAGAAAATGTATTCAGGTGGGTCTTTTTCCCTATCTGCAGACGCCACTCCGTGACGAATCTCGCCTTCTACATCCGAATGATCCCCTCAATGTACCTGATACAGCTTTGGGAAATTTCGGCGATTCCTGTTGTCCCGAGTACAATGGAGAGACCTTTTCGAAGGTGGTCTTCAGCCACTTATATTTATTGAAGTCGTAGGCTTGTTGTTTATAGAGTATTATATTAAAGTTAAACCTACTTTAGAATATCGTTCAGATCAGTTTTAAAGTGAAGTGGGAACCGCCCAGTTTGCTCCAGTGCATCGTAACCATCAGCGAGTTCGGAATCCATAGCTGAGGAAGTCATCTTGGGCGTCGAATAATTATCTTTTTCATTATTATTTGTTAATTTTCCTTGTTTGACATCAATGTCTTTCAAGATTGAGATTTTTGTAATTTACAATTGGTGCTTTTTTAGCACAATTCCTTAAAAACAAATTACAATTAAATAATTTTTATTTTTAGCTTTAAGGATGATCGCTACACAATCGAAAAGATCTTTATATTTAATATAATTTTGATATTGGACTACATCTTATATTTATTTAATTATTAGAAGGTATCTACGTCACCAGAGATCTGATTACAATTTTTGACGCGTTTCAAAAACGGAACTTTGAGTAGATAAATATTTTTGAACATAGTGAATTATTATTGTGAAGGTATAATATTACAGAATAAAGAATAAATCTCTTGAGTCCCATGATTGGTTTCTGGGTACTAAGGGTTTATTGATTGGCCGAATTTAAAAGTTGTGCCGCTGGTTTATCGATTGGGTGCGTTGTGTTGAAATACGTTGAAGTGATATTGTTGTCCGGAAATACTACCTGAAGACACGGGCGCTAATTGTGCGCTAATAGAGTCCAAACCCTTACTCCACGCGTTGTTTGCAGTGACGTGGGGTCAGCAGGACCACCTTTTGTTTGTACGTGGCTATGAAATGCGAGTCAACGCTGCCTAGTGCGCTGCGTGGGCATTGTGGGCGGCTGACATACATGTCCGCCTTTGTGATGGCGTGTCAAATGTGTTTTTGTGGAGCGTTGTTCCTGCAATGTTAGTCATAACTCTTGACTTTGATGTCGTTGATCTATCATTCGTCACCGGCAGCAGTGTGAAGTGGTTGAGGTCTTCACGATAAATTACTGTATCTTTGATACTGAAAGTAATTCAATTAAAGCATGCCAAAAATTGGGCTTGAACAATAGAAAATAATAAACCGAAAAGTCAACCGAGGCGAACACGAGAGTACCTAAGACAACAACCGAGAAATCAGTGTAGGCTGATGCTGAAAAACATTGTGTTCTGTTAGCAATGGCTTAGCTAAACTTTTGCAACGTCAACGGCAAACAAGTTTTAGCCCCCTCCCAATCAACTGCTATTGTTAAAGTACTTTGAGAAAATGTTTAAAATTATGCACCAAAATTATATACAAATTCGTTTGACCGATTGTTCGTACTTCTTTAAAATACATCCTCGTGATATTCATAACTAACATTGTATTAATGGAATTAAATTATATTTCGAAGATATCGAAAGTTCGACAATATCGAGTTTATTAAAGACTGGCAGTGTAGCTGCGAAGGGCTGCGTTGCGATGGAGGGAGTTCCAAGTCTGAGTAGCTGATCTGCTTCAATGTGTTACGGAAAGATAATTACAAGGGGACAGATTTTAATGACATCATTTTTTTCTTTTCACTTTAGAACAATACCTTTTATTATTATAGACATTAAGTTTATGTTAAGACAAAAGGAAATAACCATTTTCGTAAAACTATTTTGTTGCATTTTTCGTCGATAATCAT
Organism: Gryllus bimaculatus; assembly: GCA_017312745.1. Classification (NCBI taxonomy): domain Eukaryota; kingdom Metazoa; phylum Arthropoda; class Insecta; order Orthoptera; family Gryllidae; genus Gryllus; species Gryllus bimaculatus. The sequence goes on from BOPP01000061.1 coordinate 5,651,083, forward strand.
AAATCATTTTTATCTTTTCCCATAATTTTAAAGCATTTCCCTCTCATTTCATCGATTTTAATAGGACTAGCTTCAAATAATATTTACGAAATGAAACAAATGTTCTCCACAGAATTCCTGAGTAGCCAATTCGATTTCTTTGCTCAGAAAGTGTAACGTCAGCCGTGGTGAGTACGTAATATGAGGTTCCTGTGACGCCTATCAGTGCCATTGTCGGTTCGGCCGATTTCGCGATATCTAAAGGCTGCGATATCCTGGTAAAGAACACACCAAACCAAAAGGTTGCAAGCAGATTTCAATTGAACCAAAGGAAGAAACCTTAATTACATTAGTAACATATCCAAAAGCTTGAATTGCTCATCTAAACTAGTTTTGATCTTTTTTGGGGGTAATTTTTCTTTGTTTTTAGGGTATTTGTAACACATTTTAATAGCATTTTATTGATCATTTTGGCGGGGTTTTAGATCATCATAATCAGCCCCCTACTAATGAGAGTTTAACCCCAGATTGTGCACGTGAGCGTCAAGTTTGCAACATCTTATCGTATGACGTTCAGCTCGTGACTGGATACAGCGCTCGTCGGGTCCCGCGGTATAACACACTTTATGTGTACGGACTGTTGAAATGGCAGGGACTAAACGGTCGACTGTATGCCTATTTTCAATAATTTGTATAAAGGGCAAGCTCTCTTGCAGTACAAGCAATAATCATACTGAATGGTATCAGAATGCCAAACGAAATTTAAAATAATTATTTCACATCACATTTAAAGGGTTTATTGAATGTTTGCTTTGAAGTCAAACTATATATTCATAAAGCAATTTAAATTTCAATATTGTCTTAAGGAGCTCAGGATAGTTATTGAAAAACAAACAAACGAAAAGTCAGAGAAATGAGCGTGGTTTTGAGAGTTTTCAAAAAAAGAACATCACGATATTGCGATACACCTTCCACTCGACGATTTAGAAACATAGACCCGGCCACTGGACAAATCTAGCGATGACCACGCATAAATTATACTCCTCGCCACTGTCCCTACTTTTTATTGATTATTAGTTTCCACGATTCTGAGCTCTGAATAAAATGTTTATTTCATGTCTTTTTTTTTTTTTGACATTCTAAGATTTTTGATTCTCCTACATGTCTATATGATTCTTCGAAATTACACTTTGAATTCAACGCTTCGACCGAAGTTAATGGAACTATTTGCTCTTTTGTGACGTACGTGAACTCATTTTAACACATTCAGCTCCTATCGCTCCGTTTTTTTTGTCCTATAGGTCATGCAATTTTCATAACATTTTATTATATATTTATTAAATGTTGGAAATTCCTTTGGATATTTTCAATACTCATATTTTAAGAATCAAACTTTAGAATTATAATAATTTGTAGATCATATATGTAATTGCCTTGTTCATAGTACTATAAGACAATTAAAAACCAGTTGTTTTTTTTTTTTTTTTTTTTTTTTGAAAAACGTTCAATAGGCAGTTTTAATAGTTCCAAAGAAAAAATTCAAAAATCCCTTTGAAGTTGCTTAATAAAAACAAAATATTTTATCTTAATCTTCGTTTTTGGAGGACATGTGTTATGCTTTGAAACAATGTCAGACGCGGATGTCAAAGAAACACTGACAAAATCACGCTTCGCTCGATATGCCGCTCTTCAGTTTTCCTATCCTAACAATTAAGTTTTGTACACAGTGTTGCACACATAGAGGAGAGATACAAGATAGAGGAGAGTGTATCTCTCCTCTATGGTTGCACATAGCAAATAATATAAAGGTCACTTCTAAGAAGACTGCACGCGAAAAAAGCCTAAATAAAGTAGAAACATTACGCAAAACCTACGCTCGGAACTGTGCCGAGCAGCGTCTACTTCTGGGTAAATACGACGCTCTCCGAACTGTTCCGAGCGGCGACCTGAATGTGCTAACAATCGAAGAGCTCTTTCCTGTCTCTTGTCTTTATGCCCGGGACGAAAAAGAAACAAAGCGCCAGCAGAAGGCCGTGGAGGGAGAGCTCTTGTTCTCGAAGCTCGAGCCTCGACCGCAATCGACCTGCGGAGTCAGCACGAAGCCCGAAAGCCCTCACGCACTCGCCCCGCCGCGCTGTGCGTGCCTATACTGCGTGCGACAGCAGTGCGTGCCCCAGCGAGCTTGTGCTCTGATCTGTATTAGAGTATCTGGGCGAGCCTTTAAGAAACAAAAAAATAAATATCGATTGGGAAAACAAGGTGGCCATGAAAGTTGTAAATGAAACAGACTTGGCGCTTATTTTAGAGTTTGTTAACAATATTAACAGAAAATATTATTAAGCGTAATATTACATATGCAGTATTATTAAAGTTGTAATGATATACATCAATGATCGCTTTACGTATCTTTTATATCAATACAAGTATGAATACTTAAATTCATTTGGCTCCATATTAAAATAAAATTTATACCCATGTTGTTCGCCTTGTACCCAAATTCAGTTTAACTTTTTTACTGAGGTTTTTTTTTTTTTTTTTTTTTTTGACACGTGTCTTGATTCTTGTCGAGTCTTTCGTCTTTTTCATCTTAATATGTTTGTTGTTAGTGTCTGCTAGTGAGTGGTTCTTAGTGAAGATAAATTGGTCGTGTGGTATGTTGACAGCAATGTTCTTAGGTGTTAAGGTGTTTGGGGTCATTAGTCGATTAACATATCAGATTGTTTTTTTTTAGACCTATCCAGATACACTAATACGTGTCGCTGGAATAATGTCCCTCGATAATTCACAATATGGTGCGTTGGTAAGAAAGAAATTAAAGATTTGAGAGTGAACTGTCATTAATTGGAGGTGATATATTTTATTCATTTTATTGTCAGGTGCATTGGAATTCCTTCAATAGTTTTTGATGTGGGACTAGTTTGGATTTATGGAATTGCATGCTTTTTTCCACATTTTATAATTATATGACCCGTAGACAAGTGTAACTTGGGAGGGGGCAAATGCCCTCTCCCTCAATATTCCGAACATCACTGAAAGTTCGCACTCATGTAATATGAATTAATATACTAAAAGGTCGAACGCAAAATGCGAGCGACTGAAGGAGTTAGCCCAAGTGTGGGAGTTTTCAGCGGTTAGTGGTGATGGGGGAAGGAAGATGTATCATGTTTTTTATAATACGCAATAATAATAATAATAATAATAATAATAATAATAATAATAATAATAATAATAATATGCCATAGGAACTTTGAAACAAATATTTCACTTCATACTTAATAGATTGATTTTCGTGATGCACTTCCCCAAACTTCGACCTTAAGTTACGTCCATTTTTCAGTATATTTAACTGCAGTATTTTTAATTATCTAAGTTATTTTGTACTTTTGCAGTAATGTGCATTTTTTTTAATTTTTGAGGAAAAGAATTTTATAAAAACAAGTTGATACTACTTCGTTTGCTCATTTTGTGTAATGCTACATTAACAAATCCCATACGTTTCTATTTTGATAAATTGTTATACTTTTTGTGATAAGTGATATGTATTTACTTTTAATTTCATGAGTCTATATTTCACCGTGTATTTCCCCTTCTCTTAATCTGTTCTTATTTGTGTACATGAAATTAAATCAAACTTGCCGGAGTACACACTCTAGTATCGAGAAATATGGCGTGGTAAATTTGCTCGGTATTATCATTTTCATCTTACTCAATGACTCGGCATTTGATACTTTAAATATCAAAATTAAATCATTATATAAAATAAGATTACCATAGTTTTTATCCTCGGTTTTTAACGATTTGAAAATTCATTATTCCTATTTCGCGGAACAATTATTTGATGAATTCGCGATCTCGGTATTCGAGAGAAAATCAGACGGAACTTTTATACTACTCGCCCACAGAGCAAGACGCCTAGTTACTGCGGAGGTCATACATAAATATCGTAGGAATTTGCTGTGTAGTCGGAACTACGTTCGCGTTCTTGGCTACCGAGATTCGAATCCCGGATACTCGTTCTGGAATTCGCGAGGAAAGGGTTGCGACATGCTTTCTACAGGTTTCCTGCTTCCGTTTTCGTGCGTTATTCTACCATTCGTCACGAGGCAGTTGCACTTGAATGCAATTCCACATCCTTATTTGCGTAGCTTAGCGAAAAACATTACAACGCACGTTTGTGGTAATGTAAATAACTGATATACAATATGTTAAATCTCTCTTGAGTACTTTTTAAAGCTGAAGTATATGATTTTAATCTTTGTCGAACGCCACACGTTCTGCAGAAATCATAAATATGCAAGAGGTATGTAGAAAACATGTGACCTCAATGTGTGCGGATGCAGCTACAGCACTCGGTTCGTATCTGTAGTGTGGCATAGATGTAAAAATGATGTGGGAATCGACTGAAAAGCTACCGTACTATAATCGTTTCCGAATTATGATTTTAATACCAAATTACACCTGGCCCGAATTTCCAGTGTGTGCATGTGTGCTGACTCAACAAATTTGATGTCTTCAGTCATGTGTTCAAACTCAATCACAGGTATGATTATTTGTTCGTTGTCTTCTATGTGTGTTAATGTCGCAGTTTTCGTGTTGTGCTGACCTCACTAACAGAGAAACCGCATATGTGTCTATCCTTATTTTTCGTTTCCAAGAGCACTTATTTCAAATAAATTTCCGTTGTAATAACATTCCCGGGCAACTGGAGTCATAATGTACTGGCAACGTGAGAACCTGTAGGGGGGCAAACTACAAATTCTCCATTTTGATTCTCCTATTTTTTGTCTAAATCGCGGGGTGAGACAATGGGTTCAGTCTTCACCGTGCACTGGTACCTTACAATAAATACCTTTAAACATGCTATTGAATTGTAATGCCAAGGCATTATTAAAGAGGAGTTAAAACATTACGAATTAATTTTTGGAAACTCGTGTAATTTAATGATGAAAGAATAGAGAAACAAGACTCTTCCATAATGGCATTAAATTAAATTATTTAGTTTTTTCTTGAAATGTCACCTGTGTAGTTGTGTGTTTCGAAGGTTATTTTCTCCATTTTTAGTTAGTACACGCTCAAAAAACGTCGAGATCATTTAGAATGTGAGAGAATTCACAATTACAATGCCAACAAATTTTAAACACACAACAAGAAATTTATAAAATATATGTTTACAGAAAATTTATTACAAGTTCCATGAAGTTTAAAAATCTAATGGAAACATGAAAAATAAAATTACTCATGCGTGGAAATGTATAGAAATAAATACATTTTACATGGAAATATGTAAACATCAGAATATTATATTCATTATGAGCGAATATTGAGATTCACTCGTGAGTTGTCTTATTTCTTTTCTCTTGGCTTACGCCGAAACGCCAGACTTATTTTCTTCGAGGAGCAAACATACACTGAAGTATACTGACAACCTTGTAAATTGGGGTACATTAGTACCTAGAAAATAGGGTATCACGAATTTAGTTACATTAATATTGTTCAGTTATCGACCTAGAGACTCCTAGATTACTATAATATTTTAATGTCCTCGTGGTATCAAACTACGAATTACGAAAAACGTCCCCGCCAATTCGTATTTAATTAGTTCTCACTGGAGAAATTCTTCAATCCTACTGGCTCGTACTTCGCAAGTGAAGTTGGCCATATGAAGCGAGGTTGCGCGTGCGTGACCTACAATTCGGGTGATTCGGGTTCAGGTGCGGCGCCCCGTCAGCGCAACGGTGCCGGCGCTCGTCACGCAGCGCGGCGCCGCACACCTTGAGGAGCGGCGGCGGCGGCGGCGGCGGCGTGTGGGTCATTTATCATCTGTTTATTAAGGGGCGCCGCACTCTGCATTGGTGTCGGCGACGGCGTCGGCGTGAGTGTCGGTGTCGCGGCGGCTGTGCCAACTCCAAACGATCCTCCACTGAATAATGACTACGCACTTTTTTCTCGTTAGCACTTCAGCGAAAGAAGTTGCTGCAAGAAATTGTGTTTCCGTATGTAGATTGTTATTCTTCATATAGTTTCCAGATATTTATTATCTTTCTTCAATTGAAGAGGTCAGTAGAATAAGGGGCAATCCCGCCTAGACATACTTCTTGATAATGAGAATTTTACCTGAACTTCTCTTATATAACTCAATACATTTGTGAACTTTTAAACGCAGTACAATTTCATATAAATCAATACTAGTTTTAAATAACATATTACAATAAAATAATTATATTTGAATATTTTGTGTAATTCTAACAACTCAATTTCCCAAAAAATGTGGGATACCCTATTTTTCTACTGAGTCATTCAACGCACTTCTTACATTGTTAGCACTTCAACGAAACAAGCATCTGCAATAGAAAAAGCGCTATAGCACACATATTTCCGTATGTAGATTCTCATTCTTCGTATAGTTTCAAGATATTTATTCTCTTTCATCAAGTATTGAGACAATATAATTTTTTACATTAGCTTTGTGAGAAAGTGAGATCATTGTTAGCGAGATTTTCTGTCTATTGTTTTCTTCCAGAATGCTAAATAAACTAGTAATGTGCTCTAAATGAGTGGATTTAAATTATAAGGTGGTGGGCGATGACATTTCACCACAGTTTGTTGAGGTAATTTTTAATAGTAATAAAGTTTTCATTGTTTTTTTTAGAATCAGAATAAGAAACATAATTTTCATGATTCACAATCCATTTCTTTCCCCTTCACTTAGCGTAACACTCATCACACTACTTGTGGCTCTGCGTGGCCTTAACAGTATGCATTAGTTCGAGATATTCCCAAACGAAAAGCATTTACACGATATAGAAATCGAGCACAGAGACAAACAAGAAAAAAATAACCTTTTGGATTATTCCGTACGTACGAACATAAAGAAATGTATCCATAAGAAGAGACAATAATTGAGGCGTTCAGACCACATGGAACCCAAGTTACTTTAGCAAACTTGTAAGAAAAATTAGGCCTAGTTTTACGGAATATTTAATTTAAGGAATCTGTTTACATTGTTTGGGCCTTTATAAGCGTTTTACAACTTTAGAACATCCATCTTTTAAGCTCTGAAAATATATTCATAGTGATTTTAAATGCAGAAATGGCCAAAAGTGGACTTGAAACCCTTCTGCTCTGAACACCCCAATTGAATCGTTTATTTCAGAAACCCGTCAAACGCCTAAATATAAATCATGCTTTAGCGATAGTTTATTGTTCCAGGAAGATAGACAATTCGTTTAGTGCATATTTATATGAAAAATATTCATTTATAAACTCCTTTAATAAAAAAAATATTTTGAAATCTGAAAAATTGGGAGACTTAGTCACAGTTTTCTCGAAATGAGGATTTTGGCGTTTGACGGGTTTCTGAAATAAACGATTCAATTATTCTCTGCATTTAAGTCACACCCAAATGACTTTTATTTGCTTTTAGCTTGATCATAGAACCGAAAAATAAAATTCACGTTTCTCCCCAACACAACTCTTCCGTGAACCTCAGCGAATTTCCCCTGGCCGCAGGCTTCGTTTGAACGGTAGCACGCTCAAACGGGAACATGCTACGACGAGGCGGCGCCCTCGACCTGGAGAAATAATGAAGCGGGTCAGATGGTACATGACTTGGCCTCAGTCCACCCGTACTCAACAGGAGAAAGAAAGAATGCCCTCGCTGATGTATTTTTTTCCCCGGCGCCAGCACTAAACATGCTTCCAATTCACGAGTGCTTTCCGCATATTAGCATTCTCATGTTTACTACTTCCTCGGGTGGCTGTGTATTCGGTCTGTTACAGCATACGATACGCAACATGACTACTTCGTGACGAATGACGTTGGATTAATGCAGAGTATCCGGATGTGGACATACGAACCACAAAGAGCGCTCTGTATTTCGTCGAAAGAACAATACATTTTGAAAAGGTTTATGTCCAACATGCGGGTACAATGCATTCGAACCTCGATATCTAACAAGAGTTTAATGATTAGGAGGAATAAAATTCTTGTTGGGAAATTCAAGATGCAGTTTGAACAAAACCGTATCTTCGAAGAACGTTAAATCTATGAGACGAGTGTTTAATAATTATCGTGGTATTCATTGAAAACTAATGGTTCCTGCAATTACTCCTTGAAATCAATGAACGTAATAAGTAAAAATTTAGTTTTGGAATGTCGACAGACTGCACTTATTTATTCACATTTTTTTATTATTGTTTGTTTTTGTAAACTGTTTTTAAATTCATACAAGGCGTTTTGCCTGCCGGAAGCAGTTATTCAAAACGAAAAATAATTTATGAATATTTTGATGTCGCTTTCAATGACTATTCAGCCAGTATTCTTGACTCGATTTTCTTCACATGTAAATGTATTTTAAAATACAAGATAACCTATCAGTTATTGTAACTGAGTTTTTGGATATCTATATTAATGAAACGAAGATGTTATAGAAAATAAAATAAAGAATATCAAAACAGAGCCAACTTATACGTTATAAAAATATGATAAAAAAACCAGAAATGATACTTGGTATTGTAAGGTAATACAAAGTAAGTGATAATCAGAATAATAACAAGTCTACAGACCGCACAGGGATTTAAATGTTTACTAATTGTGTTGTAAATTAAATGAAGGCTTTAGAGAACAACTACTATAATAACAAAAAGTTAACAAATAGTATGCAGAAGAAAATGTTATTACACGATTAAAAATAAATAATCAAAGCAAATAGTGTGTCGCAAACCTACAGAAATAAATGTTAGAAAATCTAAAAAGATTTGAAAAAATACTAACATATAAATCATTAATATTACCTAGTCATCAAACCGAAAGTATTACAAAGCTAAGTTAATAGGAATTAGAATATAATTTATTACGATCCTCAGTACCTACCCTTTTCCATCATATCTGGAATGAATGATTTTTAATGTCATATAATTTGAATGATGATGGAGCAATAGTGGTGTGATAGGTTGGGAAAACGGGAGAACCCGGAGAAAATCTACCGCGAATCCGATTTTTTAACCCAATTTTCGCATGGATTGCCCGGAATTTGACCTCCGGTACCCATAGACTAGTGGTTAACCTCTCCACCACAAGTGGCCCCCGAAGTTCAAAAATACTAACCATTAGTAGATTATTTACGCTATATTCTCATCATAAGGCATCCGTTGAAAACTCCCATTTGGTGCAGCGCCGCGTCGTCGCCGCGAGACAAGAGCGCCTGGCGGTCAAGGGCGCCGCGACGCCAAGCACCACGGCGTCGCCGCGCCGGCGCCTTCCGCTTCCTCTGAGCGCTCCCACGGAAGCGGTGTCGCTTGTCGCCCGCCCCCCGACCCCGCCACCCTCTGCGCGAGTTTGTACGTGTGTGTGAGCGTTTCACAAAAGAGCTAAAGCAAATGCATATTTGGAATACGTGGGGGATGCACCGGCTCAGGGCATCAACTGATGTCGCTGAAGTCCTTCTGATCGAGAGGTCCTGAATTCGAGTCTCGATGGTGGCAGGAGTTTTGACTAGCTACTTAGCTAAGTCAAAAGACGCTGCCTTGGGGAGAATTCTAACGGACGACTGCTCTGATCGGTAGTTTTGCGTGGTTTCTCCGATCAACACCAGTCGAATGCCGAAGCAGTAGGTACAGTAACAAAAGGGTCACGAATCGCGCGTGTTATGTTAAACCGCAAAATATTTTTGTTTAATTGGATTCATTGTTTGGTATTACGTGCCAGAGCCTCACCGTTTAATTACGCTTACATTCACATACAATACACTTCCACAATTGTTGGCAGACTAGTCGGGAGCTTAGAGCTTGTCCCGTTAGGGTAACACCGGATCTCGCCATCGGGGGAATATTACCGCCATGAAAACATGCTTCACTTACGGGAGTAATGACCTTAGCAGTTGACGTGCCCGGAACCATTAGTAAATCAATTCAAATGTGGGGGATGCGCTGTATATTGGATGGCAATTCAAAATTTGCGTGTCAAAGCATTCAGGCTAAATTAACGTTGCAAATCAATCGCCAATTTGATACGGTCTATTTGACTAGCTTTCCTCGGGCATTTTGAAGTCGACGGCCAGGCTCCCGCTTTCGGTCTCCGCAATTAACATAAAGATGTTTGTAGCCAACTATCGCAAAATTTCCAACATTTTTTACGTGCAACAACACATTTTCCAAAAAAAAACGTGCATTCCACATATCATTCCATTATCACATATTTCATTTTTGCTTGTGCCTTATCTGTACATAAAACAATTAGTGGTGCTAAAACAACACGTACTTTCTCGCCCGTATTTTCACGCAAAATTTCACGAAAAGTACTCAAATTTTCGAAACATTGTGCATAACCCTATTTCAAAATCAATCGTGCAATAACAGATTACAATACGAGGGTAAAATGTTTATTTTCATACTTGAAGTTGTGGGAAGACACCGAAATTTTTTTTAATTTTTGCAATTTTCGAAAAATCAGGTTTCGACGAAAATAAGACCTGCACTAATCTCTTAAACGTCCTTTACACTATCCAACAACAAAAATTAATCAAAAGATGTGGAGCCAACTTTTTTGAAAAATTTGAAAATGTCCCAGAGAATCCATGTAAAGTAAACCTCATAAAATTAAAATATCGGTTTCAAATTCAAGGAGACATGACATTAGTCAGACCTTATATATCAATTTTTGCGAAAATCGGCTGAACGGTTTATTCGCTAACGTTGTTCACAGACAGACAAACGTTTAGCCATCAATAAACGTTTCGGAATGATGAAACCACAAAACATGGACTCTTCTTCACACTGTGTTAAAGGATTGTTTTCTAAAAATAGCAATTGAATTTATCCACTTTTTCGTTATCAGGGCCCAAAGGTCAATAGGGACAAAGTGCCCAGGGCAATAAGAGTTTTTCTGCCTGATATTCACAGTTTTTCGCGCAGTATTGCATAAATTTCTCTCTACTGCGAAAGCGGTAGTGAGAAAGTAACAAAGCAAACAAAACAACAACAAAAAAACAGCAAAATCTTGCTTCGCCAAGTCCATGCCATCAGCTTTCTCAATTTCTTTCAGGAAAATTCCTCGAAATGTATTTTTCAAATCAGAGAGACAACGAAAAATTGTTAACTCAGATAGTACGTATCGGTTTCTTTTCAATCGGGTCTACCTTTTCACTTTTGCCTCACTCTCCACTCGGCTATAATCTATTGTCGCTTAAGTGATCTTTCCAGGACACTCTGCTTGTCTAACAAAACTGCTCAAACGATCTACTCAACGTAAAGAGAGTTCGAATCGCACTCTGAAGTAAGCGATGGTTCAGTGCTTGTACTCATACTCGGTGATAACGGTTATTGCCGTAAAGTCAAAGTAACGAAAACATAAAACCGAAAAACAAAATAATAATTACAATAAATGTTACCGTATATAATTTTGTAATTGAAACAGTGGCAGAAACAACAATTGGAATCGTATAAAAATTTGTCCTCAAGATGTTTTCATTCTTCATTTAAGAAATTAAGAGTGAAATAAATAGAAATTTTGGAATGCTGAAAAAATGAAAGATAAGAACAACGTAGGGAGTCAGAAGTACATTTTAGAGTTTTTTCCTAATATTTTGAGCAACCAAACCAATGACGAAATGGAAAAACTACTCGTTAAAAAATTAAACAACATTTAAATATCTTACGAATTATTTCTTGGTAATATTTATCTTATTTTAACTTTTTGTGACACTGAAGGACAAATATGTACCAGGCAAATAGATTCTGTGTGTTTGAAGTAAAACGTTCAACGTCCAAAAATCATAGTTTGAGAATACGATAGCTTTTGTAAGAAGTGCTTTGTCCACATTACATTCCCCTTTTTGGGAGATTATACTCTCTTTGACAAATATACTGATGGTACTTTTTTTTCTTCTATGTACTGTATGTTCATGATTTGGAGATAAGTGCTCTTATAATGTAAATTAAAATAATTTGGACATCAGCCTTATTTCAACCAAGATCCTAATATTCTAAATCGACCGCTGTAATCCTTCAAACACTTCTCGCGATTGTCAGAGTTTACAAAAACAAACTTCCTGGATGCGGAATTTCGCTTTAGCGCTGCGCGACGTCTCTTCCGTCCGGCAGAAACTTCTCACGGTTTTTTCGAACTCTTTCCAAAAGGCCCCGGAACAACGCGTACACGCGATGAGACCGTCAGCTGTTGCAGAAGAAAAAACCAGAGGAGCAGCTATATTAGCACATCTTCCTCATATACTCTTCAAACGAGCATTGTTTTTGTTTGCACGTTGAATGCTTATGTTGCACGTTGAACCGTTATGTCTATTTTTTCGTTATAATTTTTAACTCGTGGTTGTAGGAATTACACTTCATTTAGAACTGAGGTACTTCTTAATTCGGTGTTTTACAAGGTTTCGAGGAAAGCGGTAATTCATAGTAATCAAGAAGTAATATCTTTTACTATGGTGCACCATATCCTGCAGTAACATAGAAGATAGAAAATGAAAAGGCATTCATTGTTGCTCAGTGGGATTTGATCGTGAAACCAAGAATATTCGCTACTATGAGTAGAATTCATAAAGAATTAGGTACATACGAATGAAGATTCGCTCATTTGTATTCTTCTCTGGTATTATTGGTGTTACATAAAATATGAGGAGAGTAAAAAATCTAAATTCCTTTTCTTATTGTGATAATAATTATAAACTTTACTTATTTGAAATTGAGAATACTTTTTAAAGTAACCTGACAATAATAAATATTTATTAAATTATCAAGTTGCATTGAAACAATCTATAATACTTGCAAATAAATAAATAATAAAATGTAAGAACACTAAATTATAGTAAAAGTTTTGATATCTGTAATATATACGTTTATTCACTATCATTAATTATTTGTGCGAGGATAAGCTTAATACCTGTTTTAAATGACACTCGCTCTTTTCAGAAATGTCATCGCTGACAAGTCGTCACTCTTCTGTACAAGCATACCAGACTCACAGGACTTTACGTATACTGTCACAATACACAGCAGTGTTTATTTGCACAGACTTCTGGAAGGTCGTTGTCTCCCAGTTTGTGCATATGCCAACCCATGTTTGCTGTATTGTGTTACGCATTGTGTGCGATGTGACTTGTGCAAAGAGACTTCATTTAAAGAACTTGCCCAGAAAGGGATGCAAACACGTTCAATTCTATTTCGGCGAGGTTCCTACTTCCGCAATTGCGACTACAGTCGGAAACTCTTATCAAATCGTGATTTTTTAAATCATTCGTTGCATAATTAATTAATTCTTCATTGTATAATTCACCCCACAAACGAAGGATATTAAGAAACTTCACTACTTTCTCATATACATCCAAAGGATGTAAACAATGAGAACAAGTCAGAAAAGAAAATAATTTGTTCTCTCAGAATAAAATTTGAGATCTGAATATTCATTTGAAAAACAAGGGTTAAACTATAACCTCAATGAAGGTATCGTTAAGCAACAAAACAAAATGTGATTTAAAAAAGTCAGATTTTTTAATCACTAACAAACATTAATGCATTCGACAATGATATTACGCACTTAATATCAAATTTTCGGCTATTTGCAGAAGATTGCATAATATATCGTAGTATGAATCCAAAAGAAGACCAAGAAATGTTGCAACGGGATCTTGATGCGTTTTATTACTGGGCGGAAAATAATGGAATGGCTACAAATAGCTCCAAAAGCAAATCCATCAATTTTGGCAGGGGTCATAATTACAAAGAAACAAATTTCCGTTTAAATAAAGACATTATTTCGAGAGTTTCCTCATGCAAGTACCTAAGAATCCATTTCGATAGTAAATTAAGCTAGGAAAGTCACGTATATTTTGTTGTAATGAAAGCTTAAAGATCTCTTCCCTTTGTAATGCGCACCTTAAAAAAGAATAGGCAAACGTGAAGGAAATTGCTTATTTATCGCATGTTCGTCCGATAATGGAATATGAAACAATTTGTTGGGATCCGCCAAAAATTATGTATCTAAAAAAGTATGTAAAAATTTAGAAAGGATTCAGAGTAAGGCAGTAAATTTACTTTCAGGGGAAAAAATGGCACAAAGGGATTCACTCGAAAACAAACGATCAGTAGCAAGGCTGCGCTTTGTATAAAGCTTATAACAGTCATCCAGCTTGGAAAGAAATTAATCGGTGGCTAAATTGTTCTACATACATCAGTATGATCACAGGCACAAAATAATTTAAGACCGCAGAGAACAGATGTGGGGAAATTTTCTTTCACAAATTGAACGATAAAAGAATGAAATAGATTACCTGAAAAAACCTTTGAACCCTTTTCTCGAAGCATTCAACAGTACAGGAAATTAATTTAGGGTATTACTAATTAAATGAGGTACTTAAGTAAGAATATTAGGTTATAGAGCGAAGCATAAGTGATATATGTGAAGCGAGGTGTCGTGCAGTGGAGAGTAGAGAAATAATGAAGGAAGTGATGTAAAGTGAAGTGAAGTGAAGTGAATTGAATTGAAGTGAAGTGAAGTGAAGTGAAATGAAGTGCAGTGCAGTGCAGTGTCAGTTCAGTGTGGTCTTAATTGAACATACATTCTGTGCAGAGTTAAACTATAAAAGTTCCTTTTTGTGAACGTAATTTAAAGTTATATGAATCAGTCACTTTTATATTATTGTTATTGTTATTATTATTATTGTTATTATTATTATTATTAAAGATAAACGAATGTATTTGTACCATGTTTATTTTGTTTTAGTAAAAATTAAAGAAATGCAAACATAAAATAATTATAATATTTATGGAAGCAGATTTTTTTAGTTTAAAGAAAACCATTTATCAAACACTAATATTCCTTGTGTTTTAAAATCAGTTAGAACAATTATTTCGTTGATCAGCTTTTACAAATATAACTCGAGTTACGTAATAATGAAAGACCTTTAACAGAATGTCCGTTTTTGGAAAGTTTCTGGAACTTTCTTGTCTATAAAATATTCAGTCTAGACATTGTAGATATGTAGAAGAGATATGTGTAGTATTCGTATGCGTGTAGGGCGAGAGTAAGAATAAGAGAGGTAGCTGCCCAACACTCTACGCTGCTAGAATGCAAAGCTTGACCAACTTACTGCGCTACTTGCAATTCGTCGCCGAAACAAGGGCATCTCAGAAGAAATGCGAATTTTCTATTTTCGTTCACAATGAAAGTTTGTTTTACCTTTCAATAGCATAGCTAGAACTGTTTCTTTAATAACTTTAAGGGCATAAACTTCCGGGAAACAGAGCATAATACGAATTATTCTGTCAAATAGACTCAGTTAAAAAGGGTGTTAGTGCTTTATATACAAGAAGCAGCGACAAGGCGTCATCAATATATACGATGATGACCAAGCAAAATAAAATATATATTACACTTTAAATATTTTAGAGAAGAATTTGATAATTACTCAATATACAAGCTTATTTAAACAATATTATATACGAATCAGACGAGAAATACTAAAACATCTAAAAGACCGCAAAGAAATCGCAATTATTGGCGCATTGAATTGAGAGCTCGCGCATCTTCTCGAAGAACCAACTAGGCGGAGACGTTCGTATCCCTTTACTCGCCGATGAGCACTGCTACTCATCTCTGCGTAAGGAGAATCTCGGCTACTCGGCAGTTTTCGGCCATATCTGGCGAAACGTGTCATATGAACTCTCAGTAAGAACATTAGAAAGATTAGAGCATTACGGAAGTTATGAGTGAAACGGTGCTATGTTTTGGAGCTCGCCCTAATTCTTGAACGCCTTTACGGAGTTTTATGAGGTTTAGATGTGGCTCTGAAGAAGTAAGAGTCAAAGATCTTTTGAAAACAACAGCAACACAAAGAAAATATGCCAGTAAAAATGTGTGGGTTTCTGCTTGGTTTTGTAATTTAAGTTTCCATACAAAATCAGCTAAAGATTCAGAAAATTCTTATCGCATTTATAGTAGTCCAATGAATTTTGGATTTAATGAATTTTAGCGTCTCTGATCTCAGTTATATAATATAATTTCTCTCAGAAGACATAACTTTCGTAATAGATATATGATTACCCAGGCGAATCTTGAGCCGATTCTTGAGGCTTCTGTCGTCCACAATTTCTAGTATGTCGTCTTGATTTCTCACCATTCACCAACCCATTCACATGTCCACTCCAGTGATTTCCAAATGAAATAACTGTCACTTTACTCAGGATTCAGTACTGACCAATACATTCGAATGGTATACTACCTGTCCTCCAAATTTACTACTGACATAAATGAGCCTTCTCAAATACTACCTTTCACCAAATGTACAACACACGTCTGCACGATACCTATGCCTTTATTGATCTGTTTGTTGATTCTACGACTCTACCTCACCAAACTAAGCACGTACTTACCTAGTCACGTCAAACATTATGTATTATTTTATTTTGTTTGAGTTTGACACAGACACTTTTCTCATATTTCTTTCAAGTAACCGTAACAGCCATATATTTATATTATATTTAAGCACAAGAGTAACTCATACACACACACACACACACACACACAAGCTGTAAACTACCAGACTTATATCGAGGCTAGACGAGAGGTTAGAGCTTGTGCCGGCTAGGACGGTTTTAGCGAAGATTTGTATAAGGGGGGGGGGCGAAATCCCACAAGTCGACGAGTAGTGAGGGCAAGAATTAATTGAAAACAACTGTTAATCGATCAATTGAAAGCAAAACATCGATAAATAGACCTATATTTTTTGTTCCAAGAAATCGATTACAATGAATTTGAAACAAAAACCATTAGATTACTTTTCTTAAAAATTGAAATTTCATCATTCATTATTTAATTTCGTGAGTCAGCACTTTTGGTGCTCAAAATGCCTTAGTGTTAATAGCCTCCAATTTTACGATTATTTGAAATTAATTCAAGTTATTTCAATATAAACGTTTGTTAATGGGTGATAAAGAAATGACGTCACGTACACTTCAGTAATCACATTCGGAACTCTGTTCAGGAATTCCAGTCGATTACTCGGAAGGGCCAAGATACCAAGCGAAAATATGAGTTGTATACAAACTAAATGCTACACTAGTAATTGTGAAAATTGCAATACCAAGAACACTATTACAATGAAATCTATTACAGATTAAGAATATCACAACACACCAATGATTAGAATTACTGAAATGTATCTGCATTCTGAGCTAGAGTAACTAGTACGGTGTAAAGCGACCTTGAGCTGCCATCATCCTCGAAACGTCGGGGCATGGATTCAAAGAGAGCCTGGATATGCTGCTGGGGAACACCTCCACGCATTTTTATGTGTGACCACAAAGCATCTACTGTGGTTGCAGGAGGAACAGAACGAGCAAGTTGCCGGTCGATCATATCCCAGGCATGTTCGATGGGCGATATGTCAGGCGAACGTGCGGGCCAGGGATGCAGTGGTACCCGTCGTTCTTCGCAGAAAGCGTGCTCATTCCTCGCTATAAGCGGTCGGGCATTGTCCTGCTGAAATACGGATTGTGGGGCTTCTTGCAGTAGGGACAGTTCCTCTGGCTCCAAAATCTCCCTGATGTAGCGGTTGCTGTTCATATTGCCCTCAATGCGTATGAGGCGAGATCGCAGGCATCAGCAGCTAAAATAGGCAAAAAAAGATAAATGACAATTCCTAAAACATCTCCAGAAGGACAATTAAGTGATTCCAATTTCGAAAGTCATGAAATTGTAATAATAATAAATAATAATAATAATAAGAAGAAGAAGAAGAAGAAGAAGAAGAAGAAGAAGACATTTTGCCAAACTTCCTCTACTAATCACTTTTGATTTGACTCAATATGACAGAGATTTGTCCCGCTATCAGAGATTGTTGTAAATCAGTGTTTTGGACAATTTTATTTGTCTTATTCACTTGCATTCTTTTAATATTTGTATGTGCTTCGGTTGATAGTCTACAATTTAAATTCAAATTATTATAGGAAAACGTATGGAGGGAGAGTTTTGCCATGCTTTCGAATGTTTTAGTAAATGCAAATACTGAAGAAAACAGCTAAAGTCAGAACAAATGCATCAAATATGTTTCAACATATAAATTTTAAACATTCACAGATAATGGATGGAGAATAAAAACAGGATAATGTACTCCATTCACATTTGTTTTAATTTCTACTACCGCTTACGCAGGAGAGAGCAAGTTATATATAATGCTGAGCAAAAAAACAATGAATTTTCGACCGAAAACCTTTTATTACAGGGCCCTGGCATCAGAGAAATAAATATATCCAGTTACATTATTTACAAAAAGGACTCATCTAATAAGTGGTATTGCCAGAATCCATGTTTTGTGTGTCCTTCATATCGAAAAGTCGAACGAAGGCAAAACGTCTGTCTGTCTGTCTGTCTAGCTGATGTCGATGTCCCTTGAATTTGAAACATGTTTTCATTTTAGGGGTTCTTTACATGAATCCCCTGGGACATTTTCAAACAAATGGTTCCAACGTTTTTCATTAAATTTGTTTGTTGGATAGTGTGAAGAACATTTACGAAAATGGTGCAGGTCTCACGTTCATTAAAAGCCTTGATTTTTCGAAAAAGGTAAAAGTTCAAAATTTTTTCGGAGTATTCTTTCAACTGAAATATTAAATATAGAGGTTTTTCCTTAATGAAATCTGATCTTTAAAGACAGATTTTGAAATAAGCTAATGTACAATTTTTCGGTACTTATCACGTAATTGTGCGTGAAAGTAAAGGCGAGAAAGTACGTAGTGTTTTAGTGCCACTAGTTTATTCTTCTCTAATTGGTGGCAAAAATGTACAGTTTTTATCATCCTACAAAAGGATTGTTTACTCCAAATAATCGATTAAATCTTGCTTTTCAACCAATTAAAAATAATCGAAATTGGTTATTTTTGCTATTATAATTAATCGAATACAATGGATTGAAACAGTTTTTGCCATCACTTTCGACGAGTACACCGGCCGCGAATCTCACATTGCAGTGAAGGTACACCGTTACGAATATAAGAACAAGCACTGCTCGAGACCAATTAACCTACTAGTTATGTGCCCGGAATATGTAAATTATCAATCAATAAACTACTTTCCGATCAGATGGGCGAGATCGCTACAGCAGTAGTGCGGTAGCGGACTACAAGATCGCAGGTTCGAGTCCCGCCTCGGGCCTAGGTGTATTGATGTTTGTATATGTGTATCATCGTCTCACCCCTCAATATAATCATAATTTCATCTTCTATACCGTCAGGACTAACAACCCTGGGGGATGAAAAACCCAGCTAAATGCTGATCCGCTGAGAAAAATTGCTAACGAGATAAGGACTCTGAGCCCCGGTAAATGTAGGGTGCCTGGACGCGTGATTCAAGTCGGTCTATTCACGATCAAAAAACAAAACAAAAATTTAAAAAAAAAATATTTTTTTTCATCCCATTTTAATTTAACCAACGATGCAAGGCAGCCAAGATGTAGGTCCCAGACTTCACGTTTTGACCGGAGCCAGCAAGGCGCTACCAGAGCAACGCTGCACTATCGTGCGACATGGCGCGGCGTGGCTCAAGGAAAAAGAGAAACACCGGGCGGAAGGCCTCTTGCACCGACACCGCACCACTGAGCCACCGCCGACATAGCTCGCTGCGTAACTGCTTCCGACGCCCGCGACAGGAGGCTGCGCCCACCGGACGACCAGCAGACGCGCCCGCCACCCACCGCCACGTGCGCGGGGCGGCTCCAGAACAACTCGCGACGCGCCCGGGCGCCCCGACACTTTCTTGCGTCAGGTTCACGATGAAAGCCGCTAGCCGAGATACCTCCTTGAACAGGGATTGACACGTTGCTTAAGAAAGGGGAGGAGTAGCAGGAAAACGGACACGTCGGAAAATAATACCAGCTCAGCAGTTGGGCTTTATTGCGCCAAGTCGGACTACATTTCGTAATATTATTTATTATTAAATGAAATCTGTTGTTGACTAAGATTATTAAAATTAACGAAAGTGTATTTTGAAATTGAATACTTTTAAGTTTAGATTTAGATTTATTTAGTCAAAAAACTGGAAAAACTGTATGTGACGTATCGAAAAGATCTTCTGCACACGTTTCTTTAGTTTCAGAATCCCTTCCTATTAACTATAAATAGTTGAAAGACGAGTAGAAGTTAAAAAGATAATGAAATTAAAAATAAAATAGTTTGAACTGCGTATGTTGCGTAGATCAATCCTGTAAACATTTTATAACATTCAGTGTATCAACCCTTAGATTAAAATGAAATCTATGTGATAAACCTCTAAAAGCAAATTTTGTGACGAACTCTACTTATTTCTCCAGATCTCAGCAAGAGCATGATCTCAACAAGTCAATGTTTGGTGTCACATCCTGTACTGAAATCAGAATACTTATAATATTCCCATACTTTACCCTCCATCGAAACATAAATACTAAATAAAATTCAAATAAGTGTAATAAATTTCAAATATAAACATGTTAATTGATATCTTACACGTACCTATTCTCCACAAATCCAACAAAATACGAAACAATTATCGTTTAATCAGTCATCAAGCTAATTTGGCCATTCAGAATAGATTTGGAGGTAAACTGCAAGTAACTTCAACATCGAAATTCTGCAAAGATTTAAATCAAAGCATCGCAGATGCAAAAGTGTCATAGTATGTCGGCAATGATACTCTTCAAAAACTTGAAAATTCACTCCACGAAAGAAACGATCAGTCTTCACAAGAAGGCGCCTGTGACGACTAGGGAATCATTACATCCTTCGTGCAATGTACTTCAAAAATGTTAAGAAGCAAAACAACTTTGAAACTATTAAAGCATTTAGGTTTATTAAATTAGTAAGTACTCAAGATGATTTGATTTATGAATATTTAATGTATTTTATTAATCGTCTAAAACAGTAAGAACATGTGATCGACGAAGGAAAAACCTTGCACTGTGAGTTTTATCCATTCACGTTCTACAAAATTTGTGATTTTATTTTACTTCATGTTCCGTAACCTCGGCTAATTGCTAATAAAGGGCTTATGTAAACTCAAGCTTTATGAAATTGGAGATCCTAGGTTCACATCTTGATATTTTGTATCGCCGCCCGAACTAAACGAATGACTGCCCTATATGGAGAAGAATTTTGG
This sequence comes from Gryllus bimaculatus, assembly GCA_017312745.1. NCBI lineage: Eukaryota > Metazoa > Arthropoda > Insecta > Orthoptera > Gryllidae > Gryllus > Gryllus bimaculatus. Next base: position 5,672,195 of record BOPP01000061.1, read on the forward strand.
AACGTGACCGGTCTACTAATTCATCGGTTTTCGCTCCAAAAGCCAATATAAATCTACGGACATTTTCTCGTTTACGTGAAGTTACCATTCCCGAGAACCGATGAAACGACTCTTGTCAAATTACTCCGATTTCCGGGAATCGGTAAAATAGCCGGTGATCTCCGTCAGATGGTTCCTTCAATAGCAAAAGAAGAAACCGCCGACCACGAGAAAGGCACGTTTCAACGGGATGTTCCAGTGTGAAGCATGTGAGTGACTGTGCACCAAGGAGAATGCCAGTAATGACGCTGCCCATTGCAACGTTCACCGCTGCGGGAAGGGATTTTAGCTGATGTCATTTACTCACGAACCGCACACAATTCCGATACAAATAGCGTTTTATAGTTCATTATTCATGGAAAAGCGATCATATGAAAACAAATATAAATGAATCACAACCACATCTGGAAAGTTTGTTAATCTCGCTTATTTCTAGAAGTACTACTACTCTAACCAATATCAAGATAAATTCATATCAAATAATATGTTTCCTTAAACATAAGTTGGTAATGAAGAGCTGGCGTTTTCTCTCTCAATAATTCTGAGCATGCGCTCTTCGTGGTATTCACAATATTCTCGAAAGGAAATAAAAACATTACATCTTTCTTTTTATCGTTCTAACCAACTGCTATACATTATTTACATTTATTTTCTGGTTCTTACGACTCGTATTCTCGAACTGTTGAAATGTCCCGGCAATTGGAGAAATTGCGAAGAAGTTCGTTTCAAATCCTACAAATTTCTGGGTTAGATAATTTTCGCACCTTTCCAGAAAGAACATTTGAATAATAATGATAATAGTATTATTAATAATTTTTTTGAGATGTTGAAATAATAAAATAATATTTAATATTACTAACGATGTTTAATATTATTGTTATATTGTTGATAAAAACAACGGTAAATGACAGATAAATGATTTAATGAATGATTGAAGGATGAAATTCTGCTAAGATCCTGATTTGTCAAACAAATTTTCCAGGATTTGGGGTGCGGTAGGGGGGGGGGAGTAAGGGTGAGGGTGAGAGAGGGTGAGGGTGAATGTGAGGTTTGATGAGCACGTCAGCTTCAGGGGTGCAGTAGTTTGGTGTAGATGATGGGTGTCTCCTCAATGTGTTTGTGGCATGGTCGGCTTCTTTAAGAATCCATGCGTTTTGTATGATCACTTTGCTATCCATAATCATTCGTCTGGCATCATCATTGAAACCTCGTGTTCCGCCTAGAATTCTTCACACAGGGGAAGGGAGAGTCTACGTTGTGAAATGAGCGTGGCAATTTTAACAGACTGTGAGCATCGTAAGTTTGTTTTCAATTCAACCTCAATCTGAAGCAATTTATTTACTTATTCATAATCAGATCCCATTTCGGATATAAGAATGGATAAAATGACAGTTCCGTTCTGAAAATAATTCATTAAAACTTACGTCTAATTTACGTAATTTCCTTTTTACACTCATTCATTTCTGCTACATCAGCTAACGAATAAAATAATTTACCGGTTTTACTCTTAGTAGTTCTCAGATTTAGAAACATGTCACGTTCGTTAATCATTCCGGTTAGGCACGTAGCATTCAACAAAGGTGAAAAGGGAAGACATGAATTTCCCCCAGAAAAATGATGGATTTCTAAGCTGACAACGTTGCACTGACTGAAGACAAATAGTGAGAAAACATAATGATATTGAATATTAAATTCAATTATGGACTCAAAATAATGTCATGACGTTAAATGTGTTCTTTTGCTCAATACCAAATTGTTCATCAAGAGAAACAAATATGTGGGTTATATGATTTGGTCAGAGAAGAGTAATTCAATATAATCAGAAGGTTAACATGATTTCATTAATTTATTCATTTAAATTGTGAATATTGACCCTAAGTGTTTGAACAGGAAAACGAAAATAAACATTGATGTGTCTGGCGTGTAGGTCGCCCTTCGGGCTGAGCACCTGATTATGGAAGCCTGATACGAAATTATATTTAAGCGATCAAAGTCAACAGTACTCCCTCGTAAAAGTGGAAAAATAATGAGATAGTGTGAAACAAAATGAAAAGAAATCACTTTTAATCCTCGTATGAACAATAATTCAATTTGAGTCAAAATTAATTTACTTGTAGAAAATGAACTCTGTTGCGTTTTTGCCATCAGTATATTTGTTATAAACTTTCATTTTGATTTCTGTATTAGCAAATGATTTCACGAGTTTAAATTATGTGAAAGAACATCATGTTATCTATTCCTCTGGGCTTCGACAGAGCCATCGATCGCGAACTGAACTAGTGGCGCTACAGTATGGCACAGATTTTCTCGTATTAGTTTTCTATTTTCTTTGATCTGGGCTAGCTAATCGGACTTGGCTCTTACTCTTGCACGTTGCCATCTATCGCCGCCCAAAGTAGTTTTTGTTTTTCAATTTTTCGGTTTCCCAATAGAAGAATCTTTGATAATATTAAAGAAGAGTAAAACTTTCTCCTAAATGGCAATTTTCATTGAATAATTTGGAGCTATTTTTAAGAAAATGGCATTTAAAAATTACTGAAAATGGGAAATTTGAAAGTCATTTTCAGAGAAAATGTATGAGTTTTCGAAAACCTTAATTTGATATTATTTGAAGTACTTTTACTCACAAATGCTATAGTTTTTACAAATCGCTGAAAATGTGCGTATTAACGGAGTGAGAGTTATTTAAAAAAATACATTTGTGCAAAAAATATATTATGGCATTAACTCTATGGCATATTAATCAGCACGATTAGCAATATCCGTTAGAAAAGTTTTAAGAAAAAAATTGGAGCCATTGATGAGAAAATGGCGTTTGTGCGTTTCTGAAAATTGTGAAATTTGCGCCATTTTCACTGAAAACTGTTGAGTTTCTAGAAACTGGGTAGGACATTAGTTAAAGCAATATACTCATAAATACAGGAATGTGAACCAATTGCCTCTAATATAAATATTAACGACGTGAAATATAAGTCAAAAATATTTTTTGTAATTTTTGAAAAAACAAAAGGATAGAGCAATATGGTGTTTACGTCATCTTGTAGAGTAGATTTAGCACTACCCCTACTAAGAGTTTAAATACAAAATTGAAGCCGTTTTTGAGAAAATCTTATTTTTGTTATTTTTAAACACATATTGCTTGCAATATTGCGCGAAGACTACTAGAAGTTTCAAAAAAATGTGCGTCATCTCATTGAAAGAACTAAATATGGAGAACAAATTTTATTTGAAGGAAAAATCTCAATCTCAGGAAGCCGAAAAAATGCAAACTTTTGATGTTTTCAAAAATTCAGAGTTAAACCTGAAAATCGGACCTATGCCACCATTATAAGTGGATAGATAGACCAACGGATGGACATTTTGGTGTAAATGAATTTTCCGGTATCAAGGACCCAAAAAACAGGGATTCTGGCTACATCACATGTTAAAGATTTTTTTCTTAATTTAGCAACTGGATTTATCCACTTTTTCGTTTTCTCGGCCCGGCAATGAATTTTTTTCTGCCGAAAATCCGTCTTTTCTCGGGCAGCATTATATTACTTTCTCCATACTACTTATACGTACATGTACGAGAGTGTAAAAATAATCACTCTTTTTACACATTTTTAGAAAATTCAATGTTTTTACTGATGTTCAATTATAGTTATTTCATCATATCGAATGTTTTAAACCAATTAGTTTCATGATTCAAACGTTAAGACAAGAAAACAACAGTTCCTATTTTAATGCATATTTAATGACATGTTTACAATTCTGATAAAACTAAGTTCTAGAAATCACCTGACATGGAAGTGAACATCGTAAGCGTACCTGCCCATGTTCCTGATGATTAATTTTACATTTTCAAGCAGTTTAGCTAAGTTGTTTTAACTAATGACTCTTCCACTTTAATGACCTCAGCGTCGAGCCAAGCAAATCAATTGATGAACAGTACTATTTCATACTAAATGAGTGTCTTGTTTGACCTGACAAGTTATAATTTATTTATCGAATGCCATGGACTTTGAGGAGAGGGTAAATGGCCGAAGTTCCGAAGCCAGTATCTCAACATGGCCATCGTCGTGTCTTTATGAGGAATTTGTTTTGAGATATAATGATGATGTTCGGCAAACAATTACCGTAAAGACGGAAAAGATGGTGGAGTGCGAGGCAGTGGAGACAGGCGAACCCCGAGCAAGCCTGCCGCAATCCCTCATTGCCCACTCCAAATTCCATTGGGATCAGTCGGGGATCACACCCCTACCCCAGTGAATGAAGGTGAGTAATCTCACAGCTGCATCACGTTTCACTCCCACGTATAACAGGTGCCTCAAACCCACATACGTTTCATCAAGAGCTGGCATCGTGCTTCCAAGTGCATCCAG
>BOPP01000061.1:5676805-5718350 GCA_017312745.1 Gryllus bimaculatus
GGAAGAATGTGAGACGGGCGCGCCCTTACGGAAATAGCAACTAATACGCGTCATAAAACAAATTACTATACGCATGCATAACTGTAGGTTAATGATATACTAAAAAAAGAAAACAACGCTACCTCTTTTGCCAAGGAGAATAAAAACTGTGAAAAGAATAAAAGAAAATAATGGATTAATAAAGTCCAAAAGCTATAACAGTAATAATTAATTCAGAGAACTTTCTTTCGTTACATTGTATTGAGTTTAATTTCGTTTTTATATAAATGAAACTTTAGTATTATGTACAAAGTAAAATATTTTAATGAAAACGATGATAGAATACTCGTAGCCCAAGTTGAAAGTTCATTGATATGAACTACTTGGTGAAATAAGAGGGATCAAGGTAAAAACGGATAAAGAAAGAAAAGTCCTTAAGTTTTTTTTCCACAATAGGTCAGAATTGTCAATTCAATGTCTGTGTGGATGGTCCAAATAAGTGAGAGTATTTAAGTATTTATTAAACCTCCGGATACGAATGTCTCTAAAAAAGGGGCTAAAGAATTATCCTCACGCCTCCATAGCTATCAGTCAATGCTCTGCGAGTAAAATCTCCGACATCGGTTGTGTGCATCTGTTGACATTGAGGTATGAAAAAAGTGGCCCCTACGTGCAGTCTTCTTTCCTTCCCAACCTCTATTTGCAATTCCAATCTTACAAAACAATCTTAATTAACTGCGATTGAATGTTTGAATATTCATTACAAATAATTATAGTTATATAAATAAACATAGTCACATTTAAGGTAGAAATGTTTTTTCTGATATTCGAGATAGTCTCATTAAACAATTTGTTCAATTTCATGAGATATTTTACTTTTAAAATAACATCGAACTAAGAGGATTCTATAAAACTTCAGTCTCAAAAGTAGAACTTTTTTCAACTTTTTCTCAGAATTAATATATCTGTAAAGTTTTTACCTTGGTGTGTATCGAGAAGAGTTCTTTGCCCGTCTTGCCCTCAGAACAGTTGTGGATCTCTTGGCTTATGAAATATGCATCAAGAGGTGAAAGTTTCACGCCTCTTTTTAAATACATCACTTACGATAATAATAGAACTTCGGAAAACTTTTTTTAAACTTTCCAAGGTTTTTGGTGCCTCTTTGTGGAGGTTGTAGGAGTTTATGTCCGCCGACTGAATAAGCTTAGCTCATAATCAAAATCCACATAATATCTTGTTGGGTCGTAGGCCTGCTCTGACCATAAGGATTGTGGTTCTCAACAATCTGTTCCAAGATTTTTGAACTCTTCAGTATCTTTTACTGAACATTTGTTTCGAAAATCTCCTGTCGTCTAGTTATGTATAATATCGCCATAAAAGTTCATTTTCTCTACAATATTTTAGTTAAGATTAACGTTCTTCGATTATCTGTTTGTAACTTTAAAAATTTCACAATGTGGACTTTTATATTTAAGAACTCCTAATGGAACCGCACATTTTTGAGAACTACAATTTGGTAATTTGTGTTCAGATACGTTAGCCTGGTTCTTCTGATTAAAACAGTGTGAGTGGTGTCTCGTATCAGTTGATTCACGTCTGCGTCACAACCAAAACTTTATTTTTGTATTTTAGAGGAGAATATGAAATATGCATTCTATTTGTGTCATTCATACTCTTGTGAGTCATTATCGTATCACAATTGCTTTGAATAAAATGCAAATCGCATATGATAAAATGATCCGCACGCGCACTGTTAGACGGGCAAAGGTGGCTAAGAGCATTTACTGATGTCATTGCAGTGTCTCTGACCAGGAGGTCCAAGAGTTCGAGTCCCGACGGCTTTCATCATTAGCTTGTCAGATAGGTCGAATTCAGACGCTGTCTAGAGGAGAGTGGCTAGTCTGATAGGTAGTTTTCCGTTGTTTCTCCGTTCAAAACCAGGCGAATGCCGTAGCAGTACCGTAACACACACGCCACGGACCGCGCGCGATCTTTCCTTCCTCTTCCTTGCCCTTTCTTCCCCTTTACCTACACTCTCAAGCATTACACTACACACAATTCGGGAGACCAGTCGGGAGCTTAGATCTTGTCCCAGCTGGGGCGGTGCCATCCTGGAGGGAGATACCAGATTGGAGAAAATCCGTACAAGTCGATGTAGGTCATTGACGGGTCTCGCCAGTCAGCAGGATAAAATCATCGGCCCTCCAGTGATAAGCATGTGCTACACTTACGGTACTAATGAGCTAATAGTTGAAGGAAGGAATTACTAATCAATCAATTATTCAATGTACTGAGGATCTAGTAGTTTACACCGTGTTGGTACCCAGAGACCAGAATGCTGAAGCATAAGCAATGAGAAACTATTATCTGCGAACGGACGGTGTAGGGGCTTTGCAGGGAATATATCTCAGTGATGTTCGTGAAAACAAATCAGGTCAGAAAGGGCTCGCCAACTTCTTCCCTTTGGTCCTGCCGTGGAAGCAACCTGATGCAGGTACTTCGTAACTAACGCCGATGATAGCAGCACAGAAATCAATCGAAATATTTTACGCCAATCTCGGTTTGCATTAATTGTAGGTAGAAGTCGACAGGACCGGCTGTACAAGATAACGAGAGAGACAAAATGTTATTTTACCAATTGGAGAAAAAATTAAAATTTTCTGTGCAACACAAAATCAATGGTAGAAGACAACTCTTGTAATGCTCCATCGACTAAGATTTCTTTATTCTAATAGCAGACTTCATTGTGAGAATTATTAGAAATACGTGTATTTCGAGCAAGATAAGACAAGTCGAATTCAATCACAAATCGCTGAATGCACATTTACATTGTAAGTAATGACTGAATTCGAATGACAATGTTTTGAAGAAAAATAAGCCTGTGAAAATACATATTGTGCAGTATACTACTTGCAGAGAGTATTATTAAAAGGTATAAATTCGTTTTACTTCAACATTTCGCTATATTCAAGTTTTTATCATTATTTTGTGAACCATCAACTTTTGAGGGCATTACTCGCATATATTAATATGTCCAATCGTACCTTGCACAAAATCGGTCCTTGTGGAACTCCGAAATCGTGCGCGGGTGTCCGCTGCGAATCGCACAACGCGCGGCCCTAATTTCCCCCTCTTTACCAGCTTCGTTTTCCGACCCGCCGCCCACAGCACGGCCCGCCACGCCCATTCTCAGCGAGGATAGTTTTCCGGCGATGACACACGTTTCTTTCCCCCACTCCAGTGCCACTTGCGCCGTTCATGCACCTGCTGCTGGGCTGCGGGCGGCTTTCTGTTATGACGCTGCCAATCGAATAACGTCTTGTTAGCGTTTGTTGCCCCACTACTACACTACCCTCGTTCTAAATCGAACGCGGCCAGTACTACGTCGTTCATGCTGGCTTGGGTAGCGGAAGGAACAGATTTTTTACCGACTCTGTTTCCTTCTTTTACCGACTGTTCGTCAGTGGCGCGATCTCTTGTGGCCCGGAAAATTGATGTCTGTGTGTGTGTGTGTGTGTGTGTGTGTGTGTGTGCGCGCATTCTAAAAAGTACAATGAAAACCACTTTCTCATTCAATGGAAAGTCGTCAGTTAACATTTGTCGCTAATCAAATTAGCGAATAGGCATTGAAAATTCAACAGAAAGTTCATACGTTACAAACATTCCTTTCAAAATTCGGTGATATTTGTAAAATTCGACAGTCCCAGGCAAAATTGATTTGCGATGAAAAAATGCGATTAACCGAAGTTTTAAAAATGGCATGTTTTGATATCTTGAAAAAATACATTACTTTCTAAAATAAAGCAGTGATATTCAATTCATTGCTGTTTTTATATCGAAGCATATTGTCCAAGTTTAATTTCAAATGAATGTTCTCTAACATTTTATTTTAAATGATCTGATGCTTTATATTATTTTCCTCCAAACATACGACGGAAAGCGATTCAAGAGGACAACATGACATTATTTACGCCTCTAAAGTTATCCGATTATATTGGCCTTGAATTTTCATCATCATGAACCAAGCCAATAATACACAATGAACAGTTATGAATAAAATAAGTTTCCGATAGTTTCCTTCACCTATTGCATATCGCGAGACTTGTCGAGCAGTTATTCTCTGAGAATAGAACTTACAGACCACTGTGATCATTGCATCGTCTTCCTTATGCAGCTATAACCTCCAGTCAATAAAGACATTGTTTGTGCATATGTGATTACTTTCTGACCACAGAGACTTTTTATTAACTTCAGTTCGCAAATTTCACTGTTCTCAGAAAGGAAGTAGTATGTAAAAATAGGTCTCTCTAATGTGTATGTCAGAGTGTGTCAGAACGAAATATAAAAGATTTGCGTTGTCATCACATGGCTACTGAATCATAGGTATACTCTTGTGCGGTCGTTAGGACTGAACACGACAGGATATATCATGTCACTGTCCCGCATTACAAGGTACGAAATAATGACACAGCCCTTCCGAACGAACACATTCACCTGAATGCTCGCCAGCACAATCCTTTCTGCTTTCTTAACTTTGCCGCCACTGTCACCAGGGCCTGGCAGAAATCTAATGTACCATGTCGTATTCGAAAGGGACTGACCTCCATAAGTATCAGCAATTTTAATAGCAAAGTTAAAGAAAATAAATATTATGTTCTCACATAAACCTATTTCTACCATAATTTCATTTTAGATTTTTAGTCAGAATTCCCCGAACCCTTGCTTTCTCGTAATTTCGCTGAATTTACTGAAAGATAAACCATGTTACAGTAGCATAATATTATTTGTATCATTAAAATATTAGCATTATCTTAACTTACTTGTGAATGTTTTTTAATATGTATAACATTCCTAAAATTTTAATACTTTTTTACAATATTATTTAGCATTATATAATAATGTAATAAGACAGGTAAGGAACTTCAATAGTTGGTTAAAAATGAATCGTTTCTCGTTTACAATAGCATTCCTTTTTGTTCCTTTGTAAATTCAAAACAAAGAGGAATTGGATCAGTTTAATACCTTGTAGAGGGTAAAGAAAGAACAAAGCTAACTTTCTGTCGTTATCTCTTCTAAGGGTCGTGTTCTTCCAACAGCTGCTAATTGCGACTCGGTCCTCCTATGGTGACTCTCTTCAAAGCCACAGCAACGGCATTTTCCTCCTTCATTAACAAATTGTCGCATTACCACCGATAACATTGCCGCTAACAATTTCACTGCGTCTTCCTAGGCTGAGAAGTCACCATCGTAGTCATCATTTAAATTCTGCAATTATGAGCTCGCCGCAACATGTCATTGTTAGCTCTATCTAGTTTTCAGGGTGGTCTAGACCCACCCGCTAATAGGACTATTTGATAATTAAGTAATTTGTTGCAACAATCGTATTCGCAATCAAAAATGTTTATCAGTGTGATTCATGCTCTCTATTATCCATTTTAGGCACTATTATGTCTGTCGTAGCATTATCCAAACAGCAATTCAATTTTACTCATTAATTAACAACTTGTTGCAAACAACCATCGTCCTAGATGTCACTATTTAATAATTCCGTCTAATACAACTTCTATTCCGTGGTGCACCTATTGTCCGGAGAAATTTCAAAGTAATCACGATGGCGGGACATTATTTTTTTTAAAAATTGTGGGCTCTTCTTTCCAAACATTCTACCAACGATTTTTACGACGCTGATTTTCAATTAAGCGCTCACAGTCATCGCGTGAGAATTTTTGAATATGGTTCACGTTTAAGTTTAAAGCGGAGAAGAGGTCCATGGCTCAGTTTCATTGGGAAACACTGCTCTAATCCTTATTGCCTTATCATTTACAACCTTAACGCAACCACCTCGTTGGTGCTATAATTCGTCCATCCTGGTCTTCACTGCAGCCCACTCATCATCATCGTCATCTTCACCAGTCGACTCCGCCACCGCCGCCGCCACCCCCGCCGCCCTGGCCTCCGCCACCACCGCCCCCGCCGCCACCGCCGCCGCCTTCTCCTCCTCCAGCGCCGCCACCACCAAACCACCATCGTCCTCGCCGCCTCCGCCGCCGAGGTCCGCAAGAGGCGCAGCTCGCGGCGGCGGCGGCAGTCAGTGACCGAGCGGCCACCGCGACGGACGCCCCCTCCAGCACGAGCGAGCGAGCGGAGCGCCAGCGCAAGCAGCGATCAGCAGCGAGAAACCAGCGAGAGCGACGACGACGACGCGGCCGCGCGACGCACAGCACCGGGCGCCGCCCCCACGTGCTCTCCGACGCACCCACCCCGCGCTCCCACGCGCCCCCCCCCCCCGCGTCCGTCAACAGTCGCCCACCCTTTCGCGTGGCTGCAGCAGGCAGCGGCGGCTGGAAATCGATCGCTCCGCTCCCCTCTTGTCGCCGTCGACGGAGGCTCCAGCGGCAATAGCAGCAGCAGCAGCATGAGGCGACCGGCGAGCGCCCACGCGCCGCTCCTGCTGGTGAGTGAGAGAGCGCGCGCGCGCGCCATTGATCGCGCAGCCGCCCGCCGGCGCCACGCGGCCCCGACGCCCGCCCCGCGACGGCTCGAAGCGGCCGTCTGCCGCCGCCAGACGCACGCCGGGCGAACGAACTGACGTTGATGAACAGGAGCTCAGTTGGTGACGAACGTCGGGGAATCGATTGGCCTAGGTGCATGGGTATCGAGGGAACGAACTGACGATTGGGACGTAGGTGAATAGGATCTCAACCATGACGCGCATGGGAGAAGCGGATGGGTATCGAGGTAGACGAATAAGATGAGTAGGATATCAGTCAGTGACGAACGTACACTAACTGAGGGACGTATTTGAGTGGTTGTTGAGGTAAACGAACTGACGAACGGAAGCACGTGAATAGGACCTCAGTCAATGACGTACATAGGAGACGCGAATGGGTAGACGAGGTAGACAAAGCAGAATGAATGGGATTTCAGTTAGTGGCGAACGTACACTAATTGAATGACATATATCACTGGTTGTTGAGGTTAACGAATTGATATGAAGTAGAATGAATGGGATCTCAGTCAGTGACGAACGCATGTGAATCGAGTAGCGTAGACGAATGAGTGTCGACGCAAACGAATCGACGAATGGAAGTAGATGAATAGACCCACGTAGGGGACGCGACTGCCAAAGGCAAATGGGTATTGTGGTAGACGAATAGATTACACTAAGGGTTTTATAGTATAGTCCTATCTATTATTTCTTTCAGCCAGTGACGCATGTTGTAACGATATTGTCCTCTCAGGCTTGACGGATAACCGGCGAAGTAAACGAACTAGTAAAACAAATAAATTAATATATTTCAGTTTCAGTCCTAATGAACAGAGTATACAAATGAGCAGACAGGTGGGTTAGATCTGCGATTGCGCTCACGGTCCGCCCGGCAGACAAGAAACGTCTGGGCTTGAAAATAAACAAAACGACACGAATAGTAGTAGGTGAATGGTATCTCAGTTAGTGACGCTTGTAGGAGACTCATGAGGCGTAAACAAATTGGTTTCGAGGTAGACAAACTGTTGCAGAGAAGCAGATGAATATGATATGTGACACGTGCTGGAACAGGTTCATTTGTTGGGAGTAAACAAATGCACGGTGAAGTAAACGAACTGACGAATAGAACTAGATGGAAAGTGTATAGGACTATCTGTATCGCTTGTAGAATACACAGATGATTGAATAGCAGAATTGGTTAGACTTGCAATTGGGCCTAAGATCCGTCAGGCAGCCAATCAGCGAGTGGCGTGAAAATAAACAAACTGACGGATAGATGATAGAAAGGATCTGAGTCGGAAATGCACATATGAGACACGTTTGATGTGTCGAGGTAAACTAACAGACGGTTTTAAGTAGATGAATAGGATTTCAGTTAGTGACACACGCTGGGACGCAAACATCTGCTCGTGGTAGAGAAGAGGGTGGCGAAGTAAACGAACTGACAGAAGTAGATGGATAGATGGCCTTGTGAAAAACGAACCTCGGGATGACGGAGTACCTAGTCGGAATAAAATCTCGTCATCGACGCAGAAATTGGAGTTCCTAGTCGAGTATATCTATACAACAGTCAGAGGATCTGATCTCGAAATATAAAATAGTGAAGATATATATAATTACTTCCGTAGTATATAGAATAGATGTCTGGTCAGTCAAGTGGGTTCCATATATAATTCTACTGACGCTCCATCCGGCAGATGAGTGGACGTGCAATTAAATATACTGTCAAACATACGACATACCAGAAATAGTTGAATATGTTGTTAATCAATTAACATGCGTATTGCCAGATGGATAGCAACATTTTGCAGACGGACTTTGGTTCTACAGACAACCTGCAGGTGGCGGAAAGATTAATTATAAACTTCCGCGACGTTCCAAAGTACACGAATATTAGTATCTCCGATAGTGACACATCTAGTTTGGTAGATGAATGAACTGTGATTGGGATTGGGCAGAGATCCGGCCGGCAATCTAGTAGGTGCTGAAATCAGCGTAGAGACACTCAGAAGTAGGTGAATAGTATATTCGAGAGTGAAGCACATAACGGAGATGGAAAATGAATAACCGGGTCTCAGGGCGGTTTTACCTCCAGACGACCGGTGGATGACCGTAGATGGAGACAAACCAATAGCGACATTCAGACTCGGAAACTGAAACAGGACCTTTCTCAGTAGATGAACGTAAAGACATGGAAAATATTAAGTTGAAAGGTTATGCCATCCGACCTGCAGACCAATAGACGGATATAGATATAGACGGACGTACAGATACAAAACAAAAATAACATAATATCTGTAGTTAGTCACGTGAATTAGACAAATTACAGAAGTAACGATTAGACCTACATTTTTTGCATGGAATCTGACTTGTAGTTTAGTGGACGATATAAACGGTCTCAACGTAAAACTGACAGAAATTGATGGGCAATAGCACACATGTTACAACTTACTTCTGTATTTTTTGGTAGTATTCGCACATTACGGAAGATAATTAGTTTTAGGGATTTATATTTCTGTGTATGCCTTGGGTTTTTAATATTTGGCTTTTGGGATTTATTATTGATTTCAACAATATTTTATTATGTAACGTATATCCTAATTCACATGTTTAGATTGATTATTAGTATATGCAACTTAAGCAAATTTGCCTTCAATAAGAGAGGGCATGAATTTTGTTTCACATCGAAGAAATAATTATTAAATAAACTTGTTAGCAATAACATGAGAACGAAGAAATAGAAGAACAAATAGAAGAGAGGCGAATTACCAGTGCGGAGAATCGTTTGTAAATAATAGTTTGGACACACGGATACGTGTGTGAACGACACATAGTTGAAAATTAGTTAGGCTAATGGATTGAATGTCGCGTGCGATGTCTCAGTTGAATAAAATGCTCTCCCTCAGCCTGTGGCACCGGCTCAGAAAATCAAGTGATGTCATTGCAGTGCTTTTCATCGGGAGGTTCTTCGGTTCGAGTCTCGTCGATGGCAGTATTTTCTAGAAAGCGAGATCGAATTTAGCTGCTGTCTAGAGGAAAATTCTAACCGCCCGGCTGCTCTAATCAGTAGTATTTGTGGTCTCTGCGATCAATACCACGCGAATGCTGCATTTGAACAAACGCCTGAGGACCGCGCGCGATCTTTCCTTCCTCTTCCTTATTCCATTCTTTCCCTTACCCTCCCAACACTTACCCCTATATGCACTGTTACACACGTCGGGAGACCTACTGGGATATTAGAGCTTAGCTCGGCTGCAATGGCGCCCCGCTGCTGGGAGATATCTGGATGAGGAAAATCCCGCAAGTAGACGGGTAGTTCAGCGCCAGCTCTCGCCATCCAGTGGAGCCATCCAGCAACCTGCCGTGATACTACCTATCCACCTGCCGTGAACTACATTACACTTACGGGACTGATTACCATACCCCCCCGATGCGATTGATGCGCGCCAAAACACGAAATAATCATTCAACCCTGTGGATATTATGAAAAATGTCGATTACTTTCACGTTGCTTTTTAGTTCAATGTAAGATGAATTCTCGAATGAGCATTTTTTAAAAATATTTCAATACATTTTCATTAAAATGTGAATAAATACGAAATGTTTCGAGAATTTTCACATGCTATCCGTACCAATTTCAAATCTTTAAGCTGAAAACACATTAATTTGAAAAGTCAAGTTATGAATGTCAAGGCAAACCAATTAAAAGCTGTCTCCACGAGTAAAAATTCAGCTATTGTTCTCATAATATGAATAATATTAAACGATAAGAAAATTAGGTTTATCCTGTGAAGTAACATGGTGCACGATATAAAAAAAATGCATCAGAATGTGATATAACTGTTTTGATGATTGCATCAGTAAACTGACTTACGCAATTTTAATCAAATCAAATAGCTCGTCCAAAAGTATTTTATCATTTTCAAAAATAGTTTCATGTTGACGTTACGTGCTTCAGCATCATTTTTGAACTTCAGAGAGAATTAAAAAAATATTTTTACAGGTTTTGCAAAATAATAAATAATATGATCGAAAGGAATTTTAAATATGAAAGTGTATCTGCTCCATGTAGTTAATGTAGTCATTCGTTTGTTAGAATATGTTCGAAAGTAATTCATTTGAAGAAAAGACTTTCAGACTTAATACTGAACGACATAAAATAATGTTTTGGGGTTTTTCTAATTTTCTTATAGTAAATATGTAGAAATATTCTTACCTTTTTACCGCGATATCCCACACATGTCCAATTTTCGACGTACATCATTGCTTCTCCAAATTTTAAGGTATGCTCCAACTTTTCAAGCTATTTTTCAAGAACACTAATTCACATCACTTGGAAGCTTTCTTCATACATTCGTTCAATTGAAAATCTTTGAATGATGTCATGCACTTTTTTTATTAAGAGTAACTGCTGAGTAAAAACACTACGAAAATGAACAGTTTCGGTATACCGCGCATCCTTCAGCCTTTTTAATTTTTTAAATTTTTTTTATTTACTTTTTTTTGACGTAGAAGCTGTCCTGATACATTTTTCACGACACAAATATTTAAACGACATTTCTAGGCGAAGTGCCTCGAAACCGAAGCTCGAAAGAAGGGTAGGAAAAGCCAATATCCTTCTGCTAGGGAGTCGAAGCTGCGGTGGCGGCGGCGGCGGCGTGGCTTCTGCAGAGGGGAGACGCTGTCGCCGCCGCGGGCGAGGAGCGAGCCTAGTGACGGGGGAGGCAACAGCGCTGTGCAGTGGGCCCGAGCGTCACCAACAGCCCTCCTACCATGTTATGTATTTCTTCTGCTCCAACTTAAAAATCTTGTAATTGGTTGGCTACTGCGTATTAAATTGAATTGAATTAAATTTGCCTTATTTCACGTGGCGAGACTCGGGCCATCAGGCCCGCTCTTCCGTCTGACCACGAAAATTTCGCTACGCTTCTTTCAATGTAGCAGAGAAAGAAGGTATTTCTTGGGCGAGAAACAGGCGATGCGTAAAACTGCGTAATGATGGTCATGACGATTTATTTTCATTATAGTAAACTAGTCTAATCCAGGGGAGGATTATTTTTGAAGGGGACCATCATATATTTTTGTTAAATAATAAACATTTATTATTATATTGTATATTATTTTTGTAGTGTATATACGATGTTATACAATATTATTGTGTAAATAATTACATAATTCTAACATAAAATATTTAAATCAATTTTGCCAAATGAAGGTAACAAATGATAAATCGTAGGCTTTTTTTGGGGGGGGAGGGGCATGCCCCAACCTGGATCCGCGACTGGCCTGACCAATCACAGAGAAGTTTACAGTTGAGAAATAATCAATCAATGGTCACCGTTCTATTACATAGTATTTCGTTGAATTGCGTATTTTATGGTGTCGAGAGAACTCGGGGAGGGGGGGGGTGACGGCAAACCGCGTACGCCCTCCCTACCAAATGAAATCAGAATACGAAACCCTCCTGTGAGGTTTGTATCATTTATTAGGCTGATAAATACGATCAGAAACTGAACTTTGATGATATTTCTTTAAGAAATTGAATCCAAACTAGACTCGTACACTTCTCATTTGAAGTCGTACTGGCCTTATTTATGTTTAACCAATGCCATCTGGGATTCTTGGAGGTGTTGGCTGAACAGTGCATTGCAGCTGCGAACACTGCATAACCGTTCAATGTAGATGTTTACCTGATAATAGTTTCATTAGTCATAGAAAATCTACTGTGTGAATGTCGATGTAATAGATTTCCTTACATTACCTCTTTAATTACAGGCTCATATTGTTAAGAATTAATTACTTTGGGAGCTTAGTGGGGAGGTGATGATTTGGGGAAGAATCGACAAAAATACTGCGTTTCATTCCCATTAGTAGGTTCGACTATAATTTTTAGAACTCTTTGAGTGTTGAATCACTTCACTATAAATTTAAATACTCCAGAAGGGGAATATTAAAGTTTTTTTCTTAGAATTATGGTATTTACTTAGCTTTTCATTTACTTAACTTCTACTGTTTTTTTTTACTAAATAAATCTAAATCTTCAATGCAAAAAAAGTCACATAGAGTTTTTCCTTTTTTTTGACTAAATAAATCTAAATATAAATCTTCAATGCAAAAAAAGTCACACACAGTTTTTACTGTTTTTTTTACTAAATAAATCTAAATCTAAAGCGAGTTTGAATTTTTTATCGCGTTCGTCTTCCGACCCATTCCCGCCCACTGTGCAAGGCACTGCTTCCGTTCGCTTCGGCCGCGTGGGACTCTCCTCCGCCTCCAACAGTCCCGCGTTGAGAGCCTTCCCAAGATTGGAGCGCTGCGAGCAATACATCTTCTTGGATTCACCAAACGCAAGATTTCTGCAACCGTTGGGGAAAAGCTAATTTTCGCGTAGTGCGCGCCCAGTATTTCATTTTACTAGGCTACGCGAAACGCCAGATTTCTGTGATTGTTGGAGAAAAGTTGATTTTCGCGTACTGTGCATTTTCTTGTATTCACTAAAATCTAAATTTCTGCATCCGGTGGAGGAATATTTGTGTTTCGCATACAGTCCGCACTGGATCTGAACTGCGGACATCTCAATGAACGCTTTCTTCGGCAAAGATTCTACTTGGGAATTTGAACCCAGCAATTTAGGTGAAGGAAATGAGCGTGTTTGGATTATTCCCGACATAATTTTTAATTTTAAACTACTACTAACGCAATTTAACACTTCTAACGACGTAGGCTAACCTTGCGTTTTTGAGACTGGCCTGTAGAGGGATGGAGAGGCAGGAATGGGCGGAGAGGGCATGGAAGGTTGGCAGTAAACCCAAGGGGTGTGAAGCCTCAGAAGTGTTTACATTCATTGTATGCCATAATAGTTGCGGTTGAAACGTCGGTAATGGATTTTTGACAAGACAAATTTCTAAAAGCTACCTGTTATGATATGTTCTTTTCATTTCACGTGGAAGACGAAGCAATATATCAAGACTGCGTGTATTTTCCTTTCTCTATTCTTATTTACTGGTATGGTTTTAATTGTCACATGCAGGTTCCATTGAGGAGGTTGCCTAGAACTATATGAATAGGTGAACTAAAAATAGGAAAGTTAACAATAATGTTTACATATAACAATAACAATTTTTGTGCTCAGTAATTGTTTTTCGTAACATAATTCCAATGAAAACATAATGAGATGAAATATTGTAAAGCCATTTTTATCGAAAAGTCAGAATTATACAGAAAAGACAGAATATACAAACATTGAAAAGGCAGATATACAGAAACAGAACGGTTGGCATGGTGACCGACATAACGGAAGGCAGAAGTTGCGAAGAGTTGAAAGAATTTCAGCACTGTCAGGGGAGCCAGCTCTTGTGTATCTTATGACAATTTATGGCGAAAAAGGAAACCGGGGATGGGAAGTTCCATCACTACTCCCCTCTTCGCGGCGCAGTCAGCGCGGATCTGGCAACCTCCATCGCGAGCGGCCCCCCCTCGCTGTACCCCTGTGACTTCATGCGTCATATATCTGCTCATCGACGAACCGATAAATACCGAATGGGGAGGAAAGGCAATTTCCAGAACGAACAACGATGCATCAATGCCCCAAGCACTTGGAAGTTTTCCGGCGTCCCAACGAAGTGAAACTACATACCCTACGATGGAAGTTATTGGGTAACAATTCCTGAACCGGGAGGAAGAATCTCTGGGCCTCATTCCACTTCATTGTCTTTCCACGCGACTCGTCTTATAAATAAATAAGTAAATAATTCATTATTTATTGGCCCCTACCAACGGGTAAAATAAGTTTTAGAATACTTGTTATTGCTATGGATAAACTGACACAAGCATGGGGGATGCTGTAAATTAGCAAAGTGTTGCCAACTGATAATAATAATAATAATAATAATAATAATAATAATAATAATGAAAAGTTCCAGTGCAACCTTCCTGTCTTCCATAACACTTCTTTTGCCGAGCAGACAAACTATTGTAAAAGAAAGACGAATGTCTCCGGGGGTTAAATGGGTTAAACGGGGTTAAACAAGGGAGAAGAGATAATCGCATATCGTTATAAGATCTAGATGTTAGGATCCGCAAACTATTAGTACTGTTTAGTAACGACTTTGTCTCTCACAGGTACTGCATTCATGAGATTTTCAGATATAATCGGAAATATCTAATAGCTTATAAATGGTTCGTTGCATAATGCAGCAACATAATCTTACTCTAGTTTATGGTGTTGAGTTTTACCATATTCTTAGGAACATTTCAAGGGCACGAAACGGCACTTTCATCTAGAGATTAGGGACGAATCGATTTTATTGCATGAAAATTCCAAAACGACCAAAAAATGTTCACTTGATGATTAAGCCATTTCGTGTTTATGATGTCTCCTTAGTTTGACGTCCTCTTGCCAAATTGCATTTAACTGTTACATCATTTGCGCCGTTTTTGAGTAAGTGGAAACAAACTCGCTTCTAGGTTTACTGAGTAAAACAAATCTACATAAAAACGCTGCGAATTACGCATCTTCATCCCAAACTAGTATAAATGTGTAAAAACTTCGTGATCATTAAAAGCGTCTCTTTCAGTTCATTAAACAACCATTCGACACGATAATAAACCATCATAAAAAAAGTCCAAGTGACATTGCCGCATTCGTTTGTTTTTTGTTGTTTTTTTCCCCAATCGCGAATGCACTATTTCCTTGCCGTTACGTCTATTACATTCTAGCGCGTCCTTTTTCCTCTACGAGCCGCCGCGGGCGCCAGCGTGGGCGTTCATCGGTGCTTAACGCTGTCGCGGTAAAACAGCGGAGTAACGCACCGACAGTCGCTTTGCCGCGGTGTCGGGCAGAGGGAGGGGAGGGGGCGAGGTGGAGGGAAGCGGCAACGCGTGAACAAGCGAATCGCGGCGCGTCGGACCGCGATAACGGGGAATTAAATCGTTGCCGGCGGCCGTCGCTCACGGCCGGTCGCCACGCCGCGCGCGCACCCTCCTGCAGGAATTGTGCTCTTCGCTGAACGCGCCCCGCCGCCCGCCGACCGCCACCCGCATCGCTAATGCCCTCTGGGCTACAGGTAGCACGCGCAATGTTTGCTGCGGCCTTGCAGCCATTTTGATGGGACTAACAAGGAAATAACTATTCACTTAGGTTGATAGTGGTAAGACTATTTATTATGACATAAGTAAACATTGTATTTATTATTGATATAATCATTCAATGTATATACTTTGAAGCAATAGCTCTTTACGAGCTAATGCTCACTAGCAGCGTCCAGGCCTTGCGGCTATAAGTTAAGGTATGGTTAGCACATAGCCATCCCTACGCTGTAGTTCTGGTATCCTCAACCTAAGAAGTGAGCTTTCTCATCGTCACAGAGCAGCAGATAAATTGGACATTGCAAGGAAAGCGCACAATTAATGTTTGCCCGACCGGGAATTTCGATCCCGGGATTGCGCCATGTATATATATATATATATACACACACACATTTCAATTCAATTTTATTTGTAATATACTCGTACTTATAGGATTATCATTTTTATCATTTTACAAATTGTTATGTGTATTCATAGTTCTGAAGTTTCAATAAAGGCCATCTAATATATTCTATCATAAAAATGTGACGTTAATAACAATGGAGACAGCAATGATAATTATAATTCTAAAAACAATAGCGAGTTGCTTCCAGCAGCTGTCATCTGAAGCTTAGTTACCATCTTCACCATTCAGATTTCAATTTTCCAACACCTCTCAGATACCATGTAGTGAAGAATTTTTAGATTTTTCTCTTTTTTCATCTGTTAATCGAAGTGTATTATAGTATGGCTTTGTAAATACTCATACTCTTTACGTTTTTTATGAAAAGAAATTAAGACAACTTTACCGAGGTCTCTTGAAAAGATGGTGTTCTCTGTTTTTAGAATCAAGGAAAGCTCTTTGTAGCACATAAAATTGTAGAAAAGTAACTTTAACACTGTCGACAGGATTAGAGTTGTAAGTAATAAAAAAGTAAACACAATGAAGACGTCAACCCTGGTTTTATTGAGAACACTTGCTTTCATTTTTATTTTTTACGATGTCAATGAGCGTTTTTGCAAAATGTCTCTTTCAACAGATTAATGTCATAAAAGTTTGGAAGTTACTCTATATAATTATGACGTTCGTCCCAAGTCAAAGATCTTACCCGGGAAATGATCTTCCTTCATTCAGAAGAAAACTTCTCTAAGAAATTGTATTTTCTCATTTGTTAAACCGGGAGATTCTCGAAAATTTTTAATGTGTCCAGTGCTCTCTTGAAGTACGAAGACAGCTCCCCTGAACTTTACTTGCTGGTATGTTCACCTCCCACACGCCAAATACTCTCTATCTCTAACACCTACACACGCAAACTCTCGCTCGCTGAAACGCCCTTTCGCCCACACGCCCATTCTCTCGCCGCTTCGCACAAACGCCTACACGTTCAACCGCTAATTCGTCCACGTGTCCACTCGCCCAAACGCGTCCTCGACCAAATTCCCTCTCGCGCCAACACCCACAAGCTCAAACAATAACGCACCCAAATTCCCATTCGCGCAATTTCATTCTCGATCATACACCCAGTTGTTTAAACAACCAAACGCCATTTTGAACAACTGTCCACTACATTCTCTCTCACACATACAAACTTACAGCTGTTTGTATTCGCCTCCAGAATTCGTTCAATTTTGTTTCGAATACGAACAGAGAATTACTGGCGTCAGACAAAAATATACTGTGAAAAATGTTGCAATATCACAGAAGTCCATGTCTGCTCAAAAGTATTGGCACATCTAAAATATCGTCCATTTTGAGTTAAGTGAAGAATTATGTTTAGAAAAGACCATACTTTAATTAGTAAAAATGCCATATTCGTGGTTCACAAACACTTTTGTATGTTAACTTAATATTTTTATATCTGGACGCAAAATAAACGGTTCCATTATTTTAGAATTGTTGCCCAGCTAAACAATAGTTACTATGACGTGTAACTTTTCTTGTGAATCGATGACAAATCGATTTAAAATTTAAGCAAGTTTGAATAAAAATTTCATTTGTGAGCCGGAGAGCGCGGTGCCCACTGGAAAGATTTGGCATGAGTCGGCACATCTCGACTCAAGGTACCGCTATTTAAACACCCGTGCGACGGCGCACACAAACATCAGTCCGCCAGCGAACTCGCTTCCACACCCTCATCACCCGTTCGCACGCCTAAATACCCGTTCGCTAGCCCACTCACTCACTCTGCCGTTCGAACGCCAACGTCCCCACGCACACGTAACTAGGAGACTCAAAAGTCGAAACATCCACTCTCCCATCCTGACCTCTTCCTGCTCTGGACACCCGTTTGCCTACCGAACCATCCTTGGTGTTCGTGAAACGTAGCCCATTTGACTAATACTTAATGAACTTGTTTATCTGAACATCCAACCGAACCGTTTCTTTCATATCCGCCAAACCATACTTTCGTACTTAATGGGTCACTTATTCGACTAGTATCTAATTTTTCAATTGTTCTGGTTTACCTGCTTTCTGTGCCTTTCTATTCCTGCAGTCGCATCTCCGAAAAACTCTGGCGTAAATTTGAATAGATGGGTACTTAATAAACATGAATATCGAATTACAGAATAAAAGAAATAACTGAACTAAATGAATCAGTTTTCTTTTTTTAAAAAATACCGAAGTGTCAAAGTTGATGAACAATTTTACGAAGAGCTCTGCATAGACTTCTTGATGAACCTATTTTAAACTGTATGTTGTTCGCCAATCACATGTCAAAAATTGTTCTGTCATTGAGAGGACAGAGTGATATCATTTTATAAAATAATTATAAGTCCATAAACCTCGTGGTATTTAAACTAACGCTTAACAAATGCAAACATTTTGTTGTAGAGAGATAAAAGTTATCATAATTATTGATATCAAAATAAAGTTTGGGGGCAGTGTGACGGCCAATGCAGTTGCTTACAACGGCGGTCAAATAAAATTTATGATTCGCCAAATGAGTGAGTGGAAAATTTTCTCACAGTATTCCCATTTCTCATATGTCTGACACATTCATTTTCATCTTACACTTTGACCCATCATCTTCTATCAGGGTAATGATAATTCTTCATCCTAATCAGAATGTGCCATACCATCCATGACCATTAGTGTTGAAGGACTTGTGGAACGGTTACTTGAGTGCTTTAGTTTCCAAATGCAAATATTGCATCAGAGATAATATCGCCAAGTGTAATGTTCAAGATCGTTAAGGCTAAGTAACATTACACCGGGAGAAATTAATTCTAACGATGTTCTTCGAGATCATTGAATATTTATGTGAGATTCACATCAGATCCCACTTGTGAGTGAAAAATACCAATAAAATAACCAATGCAAATTGCATGCATTCTCTGGTATATATTTAGAACTTTCTTATCCTAGTGCCAAGAAATGGATCTAGTAATTGACCGTGAATCTACAATAATCATGGCAATCATCCACAATTGAAAAAAAATCAGTTTTTAAAACTCAAACTTTTCAATACTGTAAATCAAAACAAAATACCGTACTTCAAAACTGTAAATCGATTTATAATTATATCTTGATGCATTTGTGTAGCAAACTGTATTCTCCGCAGGTCCATACATAAGGAATTGTCAATCACTAAAAAAAGATTCGTACACAAATAGGTCGAACTAACTCCGTATCTTCAATGCGCGAGCCGTCTTCCTCTTTCTCCCCCTCTGGCAGCCATTACGCACCTTCCTTTGCTGTGCCTCGAACCTCTCAACTTTTCCCTCCCCTCTCGAATCACAGCCGCGCCCCAACCCCTCCGTCACTCGCCTCCCGCCGTCCCCGCCGCCCTCCACACGAGGCGGAACGCGTGTCAGGTGCACGGCGGATTGCCAAGTGCTTCTCCCAGTGGGTCGGACACCTGCCTGGGATGGTCACAAATAAAGGGGCCCATAAATTCCGTGGTAGTAGTAGATATCTTGTGGTAATCTGTCCTGTATTAACATTCCTGTGTGAAAAGCAGTAAATTTTAAATCTGTTTATTATTACCCCTTCTACACTCCTCCCCCCATATCTTGGTAGGATTTCTCTTCTCTCCATTCCAAAAGATGGCTGCCACCTACCCGTGCCCAGTATGTTTTTCAGTTTTCGTATTTTTTCCGACGATGTTGTGAACATTGCTTGGGCAGTATTTTCAATTTTTTTAAAAAATTTCATTACATTTGTTAATTTTTTTCACATAATTTCACTGTATTTCTTTTTGCTCGCTTTATGTTAATTTTCAAATTTTCCTTGTCCTTGCTGGAGACCTGCAGAATATGGGAAAAGTGTTTTCCCGAAAGTTGACTCTGGGAATGAAATAATTAATAAAATTATTATACTTTATTATGGACGATTATTTCCTTTCTCACAAAAGGGTCTCATATTCGTCCTGACCACACAATAAGGCCATCTTCAAGAAAAGATGTGAAATATTCAGTATGATTTTGTAATCATCATTGTTAACAAGTTCTGAGACCGCCAATAATGCAATAACTTAACAAAATATCCCAGATATGTATTCCCTCAAAAAAGGTTTGTTCATTGTCACGTAGCATTCAGGTGAGGTGAGCACTTGATTAACAACCCGTTATTTTCGCACAATCGTTCACGTACGGTCAACCACGTACCATGTCCCAAAGTTAAGAGACCATGAGTTTTGTTCGTGATTGTTTCACCCGCGATATTGTAGGCATAATTTCTCTTGGAAAGGGGTAAAACAGTAACAAACGTAGCCGTGTAAAATACAGTAAACAGGTCAGAAAATTATAAATCGAATAAAACGGAGAAAAAACTGTTACAAGGAAAACTGCGAGCTACCCACATCCGCGGGCTATCAAAACTGAGAGCTATCCAAAACATTCATGGGCCCCTTAAGACTGATTAACGTTAGAATGCACAAGGGAAAAAACTAATTAATTTGACGGTATTTCGATGTTGATTGTAAATATGCCAGGTGTGTGGTGCATGTCGAGGTGTTATTTCAAAATAATATACCATTAGAAATTAAAGATGCATAACTTTACTTGTCATTATTTAATAATCCCACCAAACACTAAATGTATCCATGCGTGCGTTCATGCACGCATGTGATCCGCAATGCCAGTAGTTATAGGCTTCTATGTAGGGCCTACTCCTATTTTTGAAACATTCATCACAATTAATGGGAGAAATATTTCGAACTCTCACTTCCCCAATCCTCGCGGAATCCCTGGGATAAGATGTCCAATTTGATGATATTTAACGGAATGCAATCGAGTTTGCGACCAGGGATGCTTAATTGTTCATGAATATTTCACTAAAATATAATTTGTCGTGGATGTTTTGTACCAATTACTAATACTTTGTTAGTGCTATCAGGCGTGTAAAAAAATTGAATTTGTATTTACAGGATTATATTTAAATATGTATAACATTCATATCTGTTGGTATTAAATTATAATATAATTTAATATTTTATAAATTTTAATTATAACTGCATGTTATTTATTACTGGAAGCATATTATCTGGTGGCATGTTATGCGGTGAAGGTTTGAATGTCGCTTTATTTTCAAAGTGTCCATCTCAACACAGCAACGAACAAGAGTTCTGATATTGTTCCTATCGCGGCATAATGCATCTATCAGAACCCTACTGGCTAATGTGCAGAGCGAGGTGGCAAGCTCTCTATGCCGACGTGACATCAATTTAAAAAGTTTGAAAGCTACCGTCCTGTACTATCAAACGCGAACACCGATTTCGAACAAATTGCACCGGGTGGTCGCCAGCGTGTCGTTTATCGGTGGAAGCGACAAGCTGCCCGTTCGGCGTTCCGTTGCCAGCGCACCATTCCACAAGCCTGCCGCCCGCCCCGCGCGCGCCGCCGCCCCGCCCGCCTCCGCCCCCCCGCCGCCGCCCGCCGCCCCGCGCCGCGCCGCCGCCGCCCTTGCCGCCGCGCCGCCCCCGCGCGCCCCGCACCCGCCGCCCCGCCGCCGCCCGCCCCCCCATTCGTCCGGCCATCACCCAACCCCCCACAATCCCCGCTCTCCACCGGACCGCTTAATGGCTACCATCATCCTTTCCTGCACTAATGCCCTCCCGTCCAAGCCCACAGCCCATTCCTAATCGCCCCTTCCCCGCCTTCTTCAACAGCCTGCCCACTCATCCATCGGACCCCTTAGCAGATGACACCACCTACTCGCCCCCTACATCCCCGCCTGCCTTACCTATCTGTTCTCCTGCCTTCCTGCGCCTCGCTTGCATGGGCCGTTCCTACTCCGAGGCCCGCCCGCCCGCCCGGCCCGCCCAACCCGCCCGCCCGCCCAACTCTACATGTTCAACCAGCCTCCGCCCCCGCTCGGCTCCTCCCATCGCCACCACTGCCCACCGTCACCCCGTTCCTTAGCCCGCCACTCTCCACCCGGGCCATTATGCCCCGCATCACTGCGTCCTTCTCCCATTGCCCTCCCGTTCATCGCCACCGCCCCTACCCCCTTCAACCAATAGCCCATCAAACCCTTGCAGGTGCCATCACCTACTCACCCATCGTCCCCACTAGCCTGCCCATCCTTCTCCTGTCCGCCTGTGCCGTTCGCCTGGGTGCAGTCGCCCGCTTCCCACTCCCCATCCCACGCGCCCAACACGCGCCGGCCATCAGCTGCCCCCCTCCCCACCACCACCCACCCACCCGCGCGTAAATGCGGTCGAGGCGGCGGGCATATCCACGCCTGTTCAGCCAGATCATCCGGATTAGCGGCTGCTTTTCCGCCGCCAGGTGTCGGCCGAAATTTGCAAACGACCGCGGGGGCACCCCAGCGCGGAGCGGCCAAACGAGGGCACGACCGCTCGAATTGACGAAACGGTCGAGTACCAGCTTTTAAATCATGCAATTTTTTTTATCGGCAATGAAAACGGGCTACTTCCGGATGCGTGAGTGTAATTGGGACGATGTTTGTTTATTGCATGCAGAGTTCAAAATCTCGATGCGTTTGGAGATTCGGCGTAGCTGTTATATTCATTTGTTTCCTGATGATATATGTTATATTTCCTTTTTTATCCAAAAGAGTATTAAATTAATGAACGTGTGTTCATATTTATCACAATAATTATTTTTATTGAAAACTTTCATTCCGCAATACATAATACCTAGTACACTATTGCCCTCTTAACATCTGTATTCTATTGTGTGTTATATAACAGAAGTTTATCTCTGGAAATATTCTTTCCATGAATCCTGTAACTCTAAAAATAATTCGGGAAGGAGAATAATGAACAAAGTTGATTAATGTGTGTGCCTACATAGTTCTGGCACTAGAGTTATATTACAAATCAAACAAAGTCACGATCTGAAGTTACCAGAAAAATTTTGACCACTAGGACTTTGGAAAGATGTATGAAGATGTTCAAAATTTTGTATTACTCCTAGGATATGACCATTCGGCAGTTTAGACTCCCACTGGAAGCTATTTAAATTATTGAAGTTCCTGTGATTTCGAACAATTGAACTGTTCACGATTTGAAAATATAACTACAAAGTATATGTAATATTACAAAGTGATGTAAATTTACGTATTTCAACCGAACTAAATAGTAATAATTTTCAAATTCAAAATATTCGCTATTGTGAACAACTGCATTATAAATACTTTTAACAAATATTTCTACCTTACTCGTTTCAATTCAGTCGCACATTCTAATCGCGAAATGTATTCACATACCGCTGTATCAAATGCATGTTTAATGATGCATTTGTTTTCATTATTTATGTAGGCATTCATCTGTCGAAACTAATGGCTTGGAAACTTTACGTATTTTCTATTGAATGTTTTTTTTTTCTTTTTTCACATAACATTCTCTACAAACTCTGCAATACAAGTTCTAGGAATGCTTGTACATTTTACCATCCTTTTGCGATCTTTTATTTTTAGTTCTTCAGTCTTATTTTTTGAGTAACCGAACATGAAATATTTTACTTTTCAAATAATTAACATTTTTCAATCATTTCCACTATACATGAGGGTTAATTAGTTATGATTTCTCTTGATACGCACTGATACTTTTATGTAAGATGGTAATTATCGTAAATATGCTTTAAAATGTTAGGTTTTTGTGAATTTCCTTATTTTGGTAACCATTCCCGGAAATCCTTTTACCAGTGGCCGCTCTTTTATTGAGCTTTAATGTCCAGGCGCATGAACTGTTTCCATACTGAAAATTCTCAGAGATTGTGCAAATACGAGTGGTACAGAGAGGTAGTAATTCGTACTGAGTGGTAGTAATAATGTACAGCCATGCTTAACACATGTCGTAATAATATACAGTGACAATAGAACGGTAGAAATCGAAAACTTAGAACTTAAAATAACATCAAAGTATTTTTTGTGTAATTTTGCCACTTTCGTTGTGCGTCATTCTTGCGCGAGTCTGTGAGTTTGCCCCACTGTCTCAATCAGTCGTGCAGAACAACGAACAAAATGCGGCGTAAACTGGAAAATTTGGGAAGTTTCGTCCATTTTCGGACATCTTTCGCACAGCTGAAACAAAAGACTTGATAATGTCTAAGAACGGTGCCAATGTTTTGTTCTATTTCCTCTCTTTTTGCTCGTCTTTCGATGATCTTTGGAGCGGGAAAATGAGGCTGTGCGGTCTCTACTCGAGCCGATGATTCGTGACATTGAATGGCGTAACTGAAAGGTAAGGCGTCACGAAACCACGGAAAATTAGTACTGGGACATTGATCAATTTTAAACTACAAGAATCAGGATGTGGTATACTGTTGGAGAGGATCCGGTTTCTGTGGCAAGAATGTTTCCGAGATGGTTATTACTTTGCTTCGGGACATTAAATGTATATTTTCCACGAACTCCATATCTTTCTTGAAGTTAGGAAGATAAATAAATAAATAAATAAATAAATAAATAAATAAATAAATAAATAAATAAATAAATAAATAAATAAACGTTAAATATATTATAAATACACGAATGTGTGGAACGCAAATAGATTGAATATTTGTCTAAGGTTTTCAGCTCCGTATCTCGCCGTCATGGGAATAGCAAAACTATAAGCCTGAAATGTAAATAGCAAATTCAATAGAATGTGTCCTCGACACTTTTTCTTGGGGGGGGGGATTCCAGAATTGTGGAGAAGACAAGCATCTAAACATATTACTATTGTTCGCCATTCGAGTCACGTCAGCCAAGTTGTGTAAATGTTGAGTGTGGAATATATCATGTTGATTTTCGTGATAAATTTTAAATGGATGTCACTGCTATAACACATTAAAAGCCATAAGATATTTTATTCCAACACGTAATTTTATCGTCCAATGAAATGGAGACCAATCGACTCTTCATATTCTAGAATTTTTATCTTTGATATTTGCAAATGCTAGTAAATAAACGTTAACTTTTATATGCATTCTAACGATCAAACTTCGACGAAATATTGATATTTTTTAATATCGAAATTGATCGATTAATATCAAATAATCGAAATTGATTATATAATAATCCAAAAAATGATCTGTTAGTGTCTTTCCGGCCAAATACACAGTAAATGTTTTCAATATTACTTTGGTACATGCGAAGCACTCGTGTTTCATATAACCTCGAGAAAACTAGAAGCTAGTGCACAGCATTACATTGTCGGGCCCTGCCACAGAATCGGGTTAATGCTTGCGAGATTTATAGTGTAGTTACAGTAAAATGACCATACCATTTCGGAGAAGCAGATTCACGTCACTAACCCTAATAAATGTGCGAGGGATTTGCTGACATTCATTTTATGTGCTTCTGGTGCGTTCGCTTATTCGTTTTCATTTGCGACTACGACTACTCCAGTTTAGTTACCCCTTAGATTTATTGTTTATCAGTGCCTCCGTTATTAAACGAGCGGAATTTTGGGGCGGTGTGTAGTGAACTCGGAACTATAAAAAAATGCAGTGTCTTTCGAATCGTGATAAGCGGTTCGCAAATGACCATACTTTGGAATCACAAGTATTCGCCAGATTTATTGTAATAGCAAGAGTTAATTTTTAATTTTTTAAATTATTTAAACAATTTTACCAGACCTTAATTCCAAATGTTTTTGGTTTCCTCTTTATTTATTAAACTTTCTTCTTTTTCTTTAAAAAATACTTAGTTTTTGTTGAGTATTAAAAGTCAAGTATTCAATTAAATCAGAGAAAACAAAAACTTTCAATGTCCGATGTCCTGGAGCTTCAAATTGTGAAAAGCAAGCAAAGAGTTTCCAAGTTCCGCACATCATATTTTCTTAACATTAATAGTTTAAGGACAAACTACGAAAGTCACAGAGTTCACGGGCAACGAACTTAAATGAATAGAGAGTTCAATTTATATTTTAAGAACTGTTCTCCACTGTTAACTCAAAACCGGCAAAATCTGACATCGAAGCTTTTTGTTTGCACCAATTCAATTATATTTACTATACATCGATCCTTAATATATTTTGAAGTTTCTTGTTCTGAATGCTCTTTTCTCCCCCCCAAACAACAGGTTATTTTTATAAAACCATAACAAATGAAATCAGTGTTTATACTTCTATATCGATTAAAACATACACTTTTCTTTGAAACGTTTGCTTTTTAGAAAGAACGAGCAACTCCTCTCATTGGCACCATACCAATCCCTCCCGCCCGCCTGGGCCATTGTGATTTTCGAAGTCCACCTGGTCCACCTGGAGGGCTCTTGGAAAAGGCCCCCCTGCGGTACAGGTACACGTGCCGAGGGATATATGACAATAGTGTTGGCTGGGGAGGCGGTGTTAGCAAGAGAGGGTGGATGGCAGTCGAGACTTCGTAAACGGAGAATAAAAAGAAGAGTCGGGAATGAAATGGATGATGATAATAATAAAAAGAGGCACAGAGAATGATGAGCAAGCAGAGGGAAGGACTAGAAATAATGAAGGAAATGGTGGAAGAAAACGCTTGACTTCGTGCAGTAATTGGATGGTGTGTAAAAGGAAATGAAAGATGAAGTGATGTGCGAAAGGTAAAGGACAAAGCCTGTATAGAAAATGTAGTGCCGTACGAATGAGCGTACGTATAAAAGGAAGCGGAGAATTGATTTACAGCGAAACAATCTGCTAGAAGCAAGTTTCACAAACATACGATTTTTAACACAACGAAACTGCGTTTTTCACCGTCACGGGTGTTCCAATAGCATAAGAAATATATTTATCACATAGTTATGATTCCAATAAATACGTCTACACGCAGCGTACAATGTGTTTTCAAATTATCGTTCTCCTTGCTCTCGGGGAAGAAAGTCGGTTTCTTTACGAAGGGCACGATAAGGGATAAGAGCCTAAATATGGATCTGATATACCTTTGCAAGTCTTTTTTAAAAAGACAATCCCAAAGTCGGCTAGCGACTCTGTGGACGTCCGCCGGATCCAGCGAAAAAGATGCTCCGGCGGTCATTAGTCCGTGCGGCGACGGCCGTCGTGTCGGACATGGGCGCGGCGGGGCGCGCAGTTCGCGAGCGCCATCGGCGGGTGGCGAGCGCGGCGGCGGCGCGCAGCGGAGGGGAAGCAACACGGCCAGCTGCTCCGTAAATCACGGCCAGCTGCCTCCGCCGCCCAGCCAGGCGTGTAAACAGAGGAACGCGACGAGGGCATTGAGCGGAGGTGTATGGACAGGGCCCGTACAGGGCTCCTTTCGGCAAGCGATCTTCCTCGGCAAGTAACTGACCGTCAGCTGTTCACCGGCCGCGATAGCCCCGCGGCGACGCCGGAGAATCTGCGGCATGGGGAGAGCCTAGGGTTTGAGTCTCGTCGTGGGCGAAGGTTGTCACTAGCTGGAGGAACTCGGCCTCAGTCTCAAGAAGAACTCTTGCAACAGGATGCTACGATCGGCACTTTTGATGTTTCCAATCAATTTCACGCGAATGCCAGAGCAGTACCGTAACAAAAGGGCCACGAACCGCGCGCGATCTTTCCTATCTCGTCCTTGTCCCCTGATCTCTCTTTACACTTTTCGTGCGCCGACACCTGATACCACGTACCTGTGGTGGAAGAACATGGACACCTTCCTTGAGATGGTATGCACTACACTTACGGGACTGATGACCTACGAAGTGTATTTTTATTAAATATATTTTATAGAACACTTGTGGAAAAATGTATTACAAAGAAATTCATTTTCGTTACTCTGATGGAAGAACTGAATGGCACAATAATTGTTTATTCTTCACAAAAAACAAATATTTCTGGAACCCCCAAACCACATCCACGTTGATTTATCAGAAAAACAAGTCTCAGAATCTCTCGAAGAAAATGCACTTTCTCCACTCGGGGAGGTTGTTCCCGATTCGTGGTTCCAGGAGGCGGGCGCGCCGCAGGGTAGCAAGAGGGACTATAGCGCGGGGGAGGGGCGCATGGCTGGCTGGAGCAGGCCCAAGTTGTATGGCCAGGAAGCGACTGCCCACTCCTCGTCCTCGGGAGGGGACAACAATGGAGGGGGCCGGGGCTGCGGCAGGGCGCTCTGTGCAGTGGACGAAGGGGGTGGGGGNNNAGCGAAACTGTGCGCTGCGCTTTCAAAGCTGCTACATTGTACGAGGGGAAAATGTCGTCGGTTTGCTCTGAAGCACCTTAGCAAAGGATCGATTTGTGTGATAATCAAACCTCTCTATTCTGGAATGAACGAAAAAAGGAAAGTTCTTCAAATTTCAGAGGTTTTGATATGTCGTATGTTTTCCAGTTAATGAGAGGCTGAAAATTAAATTCGCTTATCAGTGGATTACATTACCATGGATTACAGTGGATTACAAACTATTTATGAGGTTAATATTCACTTTGCTACAATAAAAGTATATTTAATGAAGCTTTTGAAGAACAGTGGCATGTAGTAGACGAGGCATTTCACGACGATCTGTTCATTTCTTTATATTATGGTCTGTTAGTTTTCTGATAAGAAGTGCATTAGTGTAATTTCGTTGTCATTTTTTAAAGATGAAAAAACGCTTAAAAAAGTTAATAGTACGAAGTTTAGATGTATTCTCAAGGGAAGCGAGTATTATTTCGAACCATCAATATTTTCAAACTGTTGATGTTCTCACTAATGATGATCAATTGAAAGGCATTTACACGTCTAGCAGAATGTACAGAAAATATGTCATTGTGTTGTTGGGACAGTTTGCTTGTATGCAGCACGTTTCTAATCGAATCTTCGGTTATTCTGAAGACTTATAAGTGATAAACCGACTCAGTTTCTTGGTGTTGCAGTTGTGTTAGATTAGAAAAATAAAACACAGTTTTCCTAATTCAAGTAATCTTCAACCACACGTATTTCACGTTATTTTACACATTATATTTACATCACATTTATATTATACGATAGCAAAACAGTGGATTAAAAAAATTAAGGGCGAAGTAACTACAAGTTCATTATCTACCAAACAGTGAATTAGATACGTACTTAGTGTACTTTTAAGCCGGAAGTGCTCGATTAATAATATCTTCAAGAAGAAAACAGAAAAGTTAACGTACGTAATAGGGTGTTATCTAGAACATTGGATTGACCATTGTAGCATGAGAAATATGTTTTGAAATCGTTTTGTCCCATCTTCAGTTTCCGACAGTTTGAATTCTGTTGAAAGTGTTGAATTTATTCAACTCGAATCTTTGTTTTATTACGGAATATTCACTAAACATTACGCCAATTCTCGTTGTAAACATTGAACTCCTTTCGCAAAGTTCGAAGTTCTTCGTCTGATTTAAAACCAGTCCTTGCTGTATATATTCGCGACTTCGGCGGTTACGACTCGCTTTAACTTTGCATGTTAAGGAATTCGCCTTCTCGGCTAACTCATTCATTTGTCCGCCCAGACAAATTTAAGAGAGAATCAGTAGGCGGCGCCCAACAGGATTAGGAAGACAGAGACGCAACGCGACGCGACGCGGGAACGCCCACGTCAGCCCCTCTCAGAGGACGGGAGCGCGAGGGCTCGACGCAAATCAGCTTAAGAGTTCTCCGAGACAAGGAGCGAAGGAGAGGAAGGGGGACGGAAAGAGGAGGAGGAGGAGAAGGGGGAGAGATCTGCGAGGAACGAAGGAATTTCGCAGTCCACCAGAGGATTCTGCTGCATCCCGTTGCCCTAACGCCCGAACGAATGTTCCTCGTTCCATTCCTCACCAGGGATAAGTCATTTAGAGTGGGGTTTGTGTGTGTTGCGTGGGAGTTACTGGGCGACCCAGCGAACTTGTGGGATATGTATGTGTTCAGGAAATAATGTGGGGTCCATGGTCATGATTAATAGTTGGATTCTGTTTGTGTAGTTTAACAACAATTTTAAAAAATGTTTTTACAAGAGAAAATATTTTCCTTGGCGTTGAAATTTCTACGAAGTTCTACATAGAATTATAGGTTCTTACTAGGCCTTCAAGAGTTACTCATTAAAGAAAATGTTGAGGTTTCGTATGCTTCTAATAACATTTTTTTCACTTAAATATTTTATTTTTTACGCTCTAAAAACACACAGGTAATTATAAATGTGATTGAAATGAATTGTAAATATTAATGAAAAATGTTATTTAGTCACAGAAATATTTGTTATATTCTATTTTGTTCTCATCAAATAATAGAAATAAATTTATAGCCTTTACTTTTTGGCAAGTCTATCAACTTTTCACTTTGGTATTCTGTCTAAATCCTGCGAAAGTTCGTTCATTCAAAATATTGTTATTGGACAGGCATTCTTGTTTCACCCTCGGAATAAAATGATACAACCCCTGGAGTCAAGTCGTAGAGGGTTCGTGAATATACATTGAATATCTTGAATAAAATTATTTAATCTCTCAAGTAAATAAGTCAAGTTTATTCATAGTAGTACTATGTGTACAAAAGGAATTAACTCTGAACTATGAATATTTTATGACCTCGGATTATAAACGTTCACAAATTTTCCCTCTTCGAGATCTTAATACAGTTACCACACTTCTCTATATCTAATGCTTCCTCCTGTAAACGAATGGCTTTCGGTGTACGTATTACCGGTGGAATTACAACCTGAACTCTTTGTTCAGTTCTCTACCTTGTTCTTGTTCGTTTTTGAAAATAAATCACAAGCTTGTTCTTTCACCAATGATGTATAATATTTTTCCATCTTTTTCTCAGTGTGTCAACTCTTCCCTTCCTGTTAATTTCCATGTTCTTTTACCTGTAATAATTCTCATTATATTTTTTGCTCATTTTATTTATACTATTTTAATGTACTCTTTGCAGCTCTTCTACCGTAAGTATACGTTCAGTAATTGGTTTAGTTTTTCGGGATTATCTTCGATTTTTATTCCTTTCTCTGTGGAAATTAATCCAAATGGTAATTTTCCTTGGAAATACTCTCATTTAAACGATCACCATATAACGAGTGAATTGACTTCCACTTCTGGTTCATATTTATCAATTCCCCACACTAAAACTACAGTACCATGTACAACTTCCTACTCCAACAAGTTCGAGTGTATTTCGAAAGGCTTTCAGCCAAACTCCCTCCCAGCGGAATTATTCATCAAACACGGCGCACTAGTCATTCATCGTTGCTCTGCCTGACGCAACATCGAACGTGCATTTCAACGGCCCGCGGAGAGTTCCAGAAGCCTCCACATGCAGAATGCGCGAGCGCGCGCGCCGCCACTGTTCCTCCCCCGTGCGGGCGAGGCGCGATCCCCGTCCCCCGAGTTGGGCGCCGGACCCCCTGCGACGCGCACCCATTGTATCACGCGGCGTGGGGGAGGGGGAACGGAGGGGCCCGACGACGGCGGCGGCGGCGGTGGCAGTGATCGCGATGTGCGAGCGTATTAGTCATCGCCGCGGGTGCATCGTTGCCCCGCCCCCAGATTTTACGGCGTCCCGCCCCCGTCGCAGAACGATCCCCTCCCCCCGCCCCGCATCCTCCCCCCCCCACTCCTCGCCACGCCGCTGCCACGCCCGCCACGCTCAACCCGCTCTGCGGTCCCGCTCGCCACCCCGTCCGTCCGCCTCCGTTCCCGCTCGCCCCGCCCGCCCTCTGCGCCTCCGCCATCTCCCCACCCCGGCCCCGGGCCCTCCATCCCTCCCCACCCCCCCAGCCGGCGCGGCGGACAGAGTGCTAATTTAACGCGAGTTAAGAAGAATGCTCTCTCTCTCCTCCCTGTTGTGCAGTGCGCGGTTGAGGGTGACGATCCGGTTAGAGTGAGCGAGGCAAATAGGGAAGATCGTGGGATTCCAAATCAGCTGATAAAGTAGGTGGATTGCTGTACTATTCTTACTCATTCGAGTATCATTATCCTTAACAACCAGAGCGACGTTTGTCTGCGACTAACCATTCATAATTTGTCGTTGCGTCATCTCGACGAAGATAAGCAATTTCCGAATATAATTCTAGAGACCAGTGTAAAGATTAGAGGTGACGAGCAGAAGGCACAAAAATCTATTGAAAAAAAGGCTAAAAAGTCATTTTGGGAAACATAGGCTTTGCTTACATATCTTTAATTACATGTGAAACTGAAATTCAGTCCAGAATGGCTTCTCTAATACCTCAATTTGGACCTTTTGAATCCAAACTATGTTAAAATAATAGCAACATTATGAGAAGAGAAACATTCTTATGACGAAGGCAGGTTGGGCTTCAGGGACTTCAGGAAATCATTAACTAAAAATAAATAAAGAAAAGGTGTGGTTTTCATGGTTCATGAATGTATATTAAAGTAGAGGCAAGGTCAAAACCTCGAAGGGTAGGAGTTGGTGAAAAAATACATGTATTCAAGTTCTAACCATTTCGTTCAGAGATACGAAGCATTTTAATCAGGAAAAGTAACAAAATTGCAAGTTTATGGAGTTACAGAAAAATGGAACATTTAAGTTTTTAAAGTACCAATCTCCAATTTAAATTTAATCAGGCTATCGTCAGTCATTACTGATGAAAACGATATCTCTCTGACACGAACGAATTATTACGCGTAAATACGATTCCACAACTTACTTCCTATTGTCCGAATAAATATACGAACATCTCGGAAGCGAATAACCCCGCATGTACAAATCGTATCAGAAAAGTGATAAGGCATTAATAATGCGTGTTATCCTTATTCGGGTTTTTTCATCTGTCTTCCCTTTTATACCAAGTCACCGTAACCTCATGCATTATACATAATCGCAAATATTGAAACAAAGGATTCCGTTTGAAATAAATGTTTTTTTTGATAACATACTGAATTTTGCTTAATAGTACTATTAGAAGTTTTTTTTCAACACATGTGCCAACGAAATGCATTATTTTGAGTCATTCTCAAATGCAATTATTGGATAAAATACCATTGTTAAATGCCATTCTTAACTCCAATCTAACTCTGGATGTCTATAATATCTCGGTA
This sequence comes from Gryllus bimaculatus, assembly GCA_017312745.1. Taxonomy (NCBI): domain Eukaryota; kingdom Metazoa; phylum Arthropoda; class Insecta; order Orthoptera; family Gryllidae; genus Gryllus; species Gryllus bimaculatus. The sequence goes on from BOPP01000061.1 coordinate 5,709,665, forward strand.
GCCCGTTAAACGGCTCCGATCTTTATCTCAACTCCTTTCCTTTCTTTTCCTCCAGGCTCGAGCGTTACTCGACCCTCTCCGCACTTGAAGAAAAAATGTCTCCAGCTTTTCTTTCTCATTCGCGCCCGCCCCTTCCCCATCCTCTTCCGCCCGTTTCCTCCTTGCGAGTCTGTTCAAGCAAGCCTGCCCCTTTTCGCGCAACCTCTTCACAACGGGCCACCAGGCGCTGCTAAATGGATATCGCCGCAGTTTAACACGCCCCGCCGGCCGCGGCGGTGGCAGCAGGGGACAGCGCGCGGGCGCCGGGCGTCAGCGGCCAGCGGGGAGGGGGGGACGGACGGAGGGGGAAGGGAGGGAGGAGTGTGCATCTTATGCTAATCCCTGGGACGGCGGCTGTGGGAGCATTCTGCCCTTGCTTCCGGCGGCGTGACAGCCAGTGCGCAGGGCAGGGGGGGGGGTGATGGCGAAAATGGAGAAGTAGATGGAGACGATGGCGGAGATGGTGATGGTGATGTCAGTGGGGTGGATGTGATTAGTGATGGTGATGGTGATGTGAAGGGGCGGAGGTGGTGACAGTGGCAATGATTGCGTAGAATGTATAGGTAGTGGTAATGGTGTAATGTAGTTGGCGGCAGTAATGTGGTAATAACGAATACAAGCAGAGATGGCGGAGGTGATGAAGGTGGTAGCAACGGTGGGGATGGTTGCGAGAACGGGCTGGGCAACAGGGAGGGTAGAGGCGGCAACGAGAGTATGGACGGCAGCGGAAACAGGAGTGGGATGGGTCAAGGCGAAGGCAAGAGGAAGGGTTGAGGTGGTGGACGGGTGTGGCGATTCGGGAACGGAGATGAGACCGACGTCAGCCGTGGTAGCAGCGCTAGTATCCGTAACGATGATGGTTGTGTCGGTGTCAGCGAAAGTGAATATAGATGAGGCCATGGAGAAGGCGAGGGGGCTGCGAAGACGGCACGGCGCAGGCGATTGTGGAGAGGGCGATAGCAGGTGCGACAACGGCGGTGGAGTCTGCTGATGCAGAGGCGGGGCGGCGTCGAGCTTTCGAGGTTTGCCCGCGGGCGCGTGGCGGGTCAAGGAGCCTCTCTTCGCAGGTCGCCCCGGCGGCGGTGGCTTTGAAAATGATCCACCGCTAAGCCCCGCTCCGTATAAGCCTGTCCTCTGGAGCGAATTCATATTCATTAATGGAAGCGGCGGAATATGACAGTAAAGCATTGCGTTTGAATTGTCGTCGTCGTGTTAGGGCTGTAGCGGATGGATGTGATTGAAGTGCTCAGCAAATGAAAGTGATGCTAATGGTCTTTTAGGAGCAGCATTTATTTACTGGGTAAGAAAAATATCTCTTGCAGGTGCATCATAATTGTATGTCAATATTAAATATTGAAAAAAATGTATACTTTTCTCTATTAAGACACAAAGCGACCTACTCTTTTGCAAATTACTTTTACATATACAGTTTACTTCTTTTATTGAACAATATTTAAAGTGAATAAATAATTTTATCATAAAACTATAATAGCATAATTGTCTTATTGTGGAACACGTGTTTTTTTCAGCTCTGGGAGACCAACAACGTTTTTTATGGTTTTTGGCACAGTTTTCGTTAACGAAGTAGCATAATAGCATTTATTATTATTATCATTTATTGTCTGTGAGACCTGCGTTGTTTACAATGGGATATACTTTCAGGGCGTTTCTTTCTTTGAATTTTTGTAAGTCTTTTTCTGGGGGATAAAGGATCTGCGAAAATTATTTTGTAAAGCTGGCAGGAATACTTGTTCGTATTCTTTCAGTGTTTCGCGAAATAATGATGTGTTTGAATTTTTGAAATAATCTTCTGCTTATATATTCGCAATAACACATATTTTCAACTTGTTTGTGAATACATTCGAAAATCTTACAAAATAAAATTTGTTGATACAGCTTAAACGAATCCCGCACTTTAAATCGAAGTGTATTTAACTGAAACAATTCAAATATATAGATTTATCAAATATTTATTTTTAATGAGTTTAAAATATAGAATTGTTGATACTCACGATCATTTATTAGAAAACCTATAAATATATACAATTCAATGTATAATTTATCCTTTCCCATATCAAAAAGTTGTATATTTGAAAATTTTCTGGTTTCTAGTTTATTCCTTTTACTGCAACTTGTTTGTGTAGTTCAATAGGAAGAGAATCCATTTATATTTCATAATTCGCATTGGGAGACGAGGGGCGGGGTGAGCTGCTATTTCTGAGCGCCACTCCGCACAAAAGCACGCGTCGGGCCCGCGCTCCCGCGATCTATTACGCATTTTATAATTAAGATCAAATCTTAGAAAAACATTGAATAGCTTTCAATACCATTTAACCATTACACGATAGAAAATTGAAAATTCATGTAAAATTATTTTACTTTATGTTCACACTCATTATTGTTTGAAAAAGAGGTTTCATTTGTTGTTGGAGAAGGCTCTTCTTGATACACAATGTCTTTCAAAATAAGTGTTACCAATATCTAGGGCGTTTATGGGAATAGGAATAAAAGATGATAACGTTTTGCCTGTGAACATGTGGCAGTTAATCTCATACAGGTACATTCAATTTCCTTGATTGTGACAGAATTTCCAATCACTTGTGCACTATTATGTTTTTATCAGTCATATGTGGAACTTCATAATATGAGAGCGCATTCTTCCGCAGTCGGAGTCTGTTAATTTTTAGGTGTCGAGAGACGCAGCGTCCTAGACACAGGTTCCAACGTTTCAGTTTCGGCCGTCGTGCTGTGTCCTTCCTCATTTCGCTCTGAAGAAGGTCGCTGGATGACGGCTGAAACGTTGGCATCTTTGCCTATAATGAGACGTCTTCTGGACAGCAAAGAACGATATATACTCGTAATATGAGATTCCCCACATATTGTGTGGCAAAATGTTATCATCTTCCACCTCCTGCCTGCCTTAGACGTTTGTAACATTTATTCTGAGACTCTTGAATTTACATTTTTGCTTTGATCTATGTTATTACCACTAGTTCATGAAACATGGTTCGTTGGAAAGCCCCGAAAGTGTAACTCCGCGTAACCTTCTGTAGAAGGCAAAAATGCAACGAACAGGGAGTAGCGGGAGAGGGCTATGATGGAGGGTTCCCTCGCAGTCCTCCGATGCTGCTTTCCCCACCCTGCGACCGCCTCTGGCTGCGGGGGTGGCTGTTGACCTTGCGCTGAAAAATGGACTTGGCGAGGACCCCATTAAGAAGATATTTGTCCGGACGGTCGCCTCTTTTTTTCCAACTCGACGTCTTTTCCCCCCATTTCAACCCTTAACGAGAGAGTTTCTGCAAATATAGAGTGCCATCCATTCAAGAAATGAGTTTCTCTCATTGATCTTGTAACTTACGTCGCAAAGAATAATATTTTACTTCAAAATATCATCATTTTACGGGATTTAGAAATAGTTTAAAGTAATCAAACAGATTTTGTGAGATAAAAATTTGTTTAAAATCTCGCGGGGTTGTTTGCGTGCTGCTAACATTTCTGTCAATAAGATAACGAGGATTTGTAGACTACATCGGCCACCGCCTGAATAAGAATTCTTCATGACTGAACATACTAAATATCTACTTACTTTTCTAATCGGTCGTTTTCGTAGTTACACTGCAACAGTGTGCTTGCAATCTCTTCATGCGCTCCTGTTTTCGCCTCCAACGAAGTGGGCCAAAATATTGCGGATTTCTCAGTATATTTTAGTGTTAACTACTTTATTGAAACGTTTTCTGGTAAATATGAACTAATTTCCAAACACTCTCGAAATTCTGTAGTTAACCTTTCATAAATATGGAGTTCGTTTTCTAATAAAAATAATATTTCTATTACCCGAAAGCGACTATTTCTCATTTTAAAATGTTGCCAACCCTGCCACGTTTTGTTGGTAGTACATCTATTCGTCTTTCAACAAGTGTAGAAAATGGTGGGGTAGGGATTTTAACACTTAAGAAACGTACCTCTCTTACGTCACATACACATTTTGCTGTTTATTGATAAATCAATGAAACTGAAAAGCGTCGATTTTTGAGCTGGATCACTGTTCTTGTGCACCGACAATCTGATTTCGCTCCTAGCTTTAAGCGAAGCTTGCTCTCCGATACGTATGAAGTCCTCGACGAGAAGTACTATTGTGCCGTGGGTGGGGCACTCCCAGGAAGAGACTGCAAGCAGACTGATGCAGTGTGACGGCGATGCGTTACTGTAGAGTTGCGAGAGGGTGCGGAGCCGTACAGAATATGCAGGGAGGGGATTTTCCTTAATTAACTCGTAACCTGCCGTGGAGAAATGGGCGTTTCAAGCCTACTACCTCATCCAAGGAAGTTGCAGTGTCAGGGCTCGAAGCCAGCGGGGTTCTAACGTCTCGCCTCCACCCAGAACCAGATTTGCGAGATTCATGCAGCAGGTACAAGGTGCAGAGGAAAATTATTGGTTCTACGATTATTATTTTAAGCACACTATTATAAAGAGATAATTACATACTACTAGTTGTAATTATAGGATCATATTAATGTCAAAGACTAAAGTATATGTATATGCTAGGAAAAGGGATTTGCCTTTGAGGAAGAAAAAAATCATTTCAACATTAATAAACAGATACTAAACAGATGGATGGAAACACTGTTTTTAACTGGTACAAAAATGCAAGGTTTAAATAAAAACACATACTATTTCCTTATGACAATTTTTAATTAAGAATATATTCTCGAAACATCCAGAGTTCTCGACAAGACAAACATATATAGCGCGTCTTTTTTTTTCATCCTCAATTCTCTAGAATGCTGCCTATTTTTGCTCTAAATAAGGTTCTGTATTTCTAAAGTACACAAATTAAAGGAAATGCCTCAATACATAATTTAACAAAATTAATACCTTGGCTGGCAAGTGAATATTACTGACGATGAGAGAAATTCTTGATATTTAAAAAATCTGAGTCATTTAGAAACACAAGAAGGGACGAAGCACTAGAATCTCCAGATCAAAACGTGGTAACGAAAGAAAAATAGGAATGAGAGCATTAGATTCAGGTTGTTTAAAATATTTAACACGTACGTATTGATGTTTTAAACGTATTCTCCTTCAACAAAAATCATCATTCGTGTTTGATATTTCCCTTTCTGCAAAACACCGTCACTCCAGATTTAAGTGCAATTTTGTTTTTCCTGCAGGACGGGTGCGCGCGATAATTCGCATCGAGCGAAGAGGGGCGGGGTGAGGCGGCAGGGGATAAACGCCGGATCCGCCGCAGATCCCATTTGCCGCCAACGCGCCCGCCATCCCTGCTGTTTCCGAGCGCCGCTCCGCACAAAAGCACGCGTCGGGCCCGCGCCCCCGCGATCGATTGCTGTTAAAAACCCTGTTCGCCTCGCCACACCACGCCCCCTTTCTGCCCCGCCCCATTCCGCCACGGCACGCTTCCACCCCTGCCAGCACTCCTCCAGTCCCACGCCACAACCCGCCACGCTATGCACCCCTCGACCCCTAGCCTCGCCCGATTTGGGCCCTGCGCTCCACCCTGCTCCGACCCGCTCCGCCATGCCCGCCAAGCCCCGCTACGCCACTCTATGCCACGTCACTCTACGCTACACCCACGCTACGTAACACCCCCGACACGCCCCCTTCCGGCCACGCTGTTGGCATCCACCTCGAGGCCATCCACGTGCCACAGCATCCTTTTTTCACACCACCTCCGCGTCTGTCTTGGCGCACCGCCCTTGTCACCGTCTTTGACTTCACCTTCGTTCCCGCCACCTCCTAACAACGCGGGCGCACACCCACGCATGTTCATTTTCGCGCTTGCGTCCACCCTCACGCCAAGTTTCGCATCGCCTTTTCGCCCGACACATCTCAATGCGCTTCCAACGAGCGAATATGTTTTTGAGAAAGAACTACACAAAATGGATAAAATGATCACGTATGTATTGCTCTATAAAATAAACAATGATTAAAATTATAAGTGTTAAGGCCCATTCACAATGCAAACGTAAACATAAGCATAGCGCACGACATAAACATTAATATAAGTGATAAACTGAAGTATTCACAATACCTAACAGAAAGGTAAGCAAAATAAGAGTTTCTATTGACTGTAAGATATTCTGGTTTACTATTGGTTGGATGTGAGAATCGATTTCAAGGTATCGACTGTGTCCGTGGCCTATATGGCGTTAGTTCTTCTATCGACTTTGCTCCAATTTAAACGATTTTGACTTACCGTTCTGTGATTGGTTCATTTCTTATGTCTTACTTAAGCCTAAGCACAAGCTTGAAGCTTGCAAGCTTTTAAGTTAACGTCTTACGTGTTACGCTCATGGAAGGCATTGTGAATGAGTCCGCTTATGGACGTAGTCCTATCTTTTCTGTTAACGCTATGCTTATGTTTATATTTGCATTGTGAATGGGACTATAAGGTAGTTGAGTTTAGTTAGCTTAGCAAAGAAATTGCTAATTAGAGACATTCAACTTCGCTCACGCATTTCATGTCGACGGCGGGGCTAGGGCTCTCGGCCTCTGCGATTAATATTTTAACGAGAATTGCATTATTCCAACTCCCAACCTCGGGTTTCCGGAGCGTTCGCGAATCGCGGAGAAGAATTATGCAAGTTTCTGGAACCATCCACTCTCGGCCACTGCCAGGTCAAAATGAGCGTCCTGGCGGCCGGCTAGTTAGCAAGTCTGACTGTAAGTTGTGAAATGCGTTGCGCTGAACAACAGTGCAGTGGACCAAGTAGCATTGTAAAAGAAGTGCGCCACGTGAAAATAAATAATGAAGAGAACATAAAGCTAGAAGACTATTTGTATATACATCAGAGTTGTTAGTACGAGTGTATGTCAACCTAGAGAGTAATTTAAGACTAAGAAAGTAAAGAACCACCACGAACATTTTCAATATAAACATACTTCAGTCCAACAAAGGCAAACTTTTCAACGCACCATATACAAAAATTTTGAAACGACATATCTCGACTCATTATTTCACCTACGTACTACTGAAGTATTTCTAGTTTATTAAATAAGCGCATTGCACACGTGTTTGTGCATATTCTTTAGGGGTTTGGCAAAAAAATACTCTCTCTCACCACCATCTTCGCTTTCAGAATGCCTCCTTTAGCTTCCTGTGCGATGTTTCAGAACATCTATCTTGAGGATCGGAGCTTGAGAACGTCATGGCCAAATGAAGCTTAACTGGTGCATATAATATGCAAATAATGAAGAGAACATAAAGCTAGAAGACTATTTGTATATACATCAGAGTTGTTAGTACGAGTGTATGTCAATCTAGAGAGTAATTGCATGGAGCCAAACAACTTGACTCTCTAAATGTATCTCCCGAGCAACATATTTTTGCGGTCGCCTTGTGCCCGGCACTGCGTCCACGTCACGCGGATCACCGTAGATCGTGTCTACTACACACTTTGCGAATAGGCCCCTTCCCTGCTGCTCGCGGAGAAATCGCATCGCTCTGGCGGCGAATTCACATCCGCCTATGCACGCGTTCCGGTCCTCCGTGCCTTCTCCACCTCATTCCTCACATCTATGTTCAGCATCTCTGGCACCTACTCCGCTTTTATCGCAGTCCGCGCAATGCGCTTGCCCTCGTGCCCACTCGCCCATCCGCAACCACCTGCGCCAGCCACTGCGTCAAATGCCCGAGCCCCTCCCTCCCGTGCTCACGACAGCGCTCATCCCTGTTTCAACCCTGCCAGGACCCTCGCGACGTTGCTCTCATACGGTTTTCCTTCACAACTGCCGCGGCCCTCCTTCACCACCGCCACCGCCACCATAACACCCACCGCCTCCACTTCCACTTCCATTACTACTATCATTACCACTACCACCACCTTTACCATTACCACAACCTCCCATTAACACCATTAACACCACCACCCCCACTAGCACCAACAGTAGCATCATCACTAATTCCTCCACCACCACCATACTCATTTCTCTCTCGCACGTCTCATCTCCTGTATCCCATTTCGACTTCTACATTCGCATCCAGTAATCTAATCCTGTGCTTGTCTTCCCATCCCGTGCACCATCTACCTCCCTCCAAGGAAATGCGCATTGCTCTTTCCTTTTGCGTTTCTTGTCCGCATTTCATCCAGCGCTTTCTTGTCCGCATCTCTCTCTTCCAGTTCCAGATATCCCTCAAGCCCCTCCCTCCTTTCGTCACACCATTCCTTGTCTATCTCTGCTCTTAAGTTCTCCTCTAACATATTTTTCAAGCCCCCCTCCTTTCACAGCTCTGACCATGCGCTTGCCTCTTCGGCCCTCGAACGATCCCCGATGCTGAACATTTCCATCCGTGTCACACTCGCTCGTATTCGATCCCTAGTTCTCATATACATCTACCCCCGTGATCACCACCCCCTCCCGTATTCCATCACCGACTCTCGTATGTCCTCACCCAACTCTCTACACGTTTACCTCCCCTCCAATCCCATGACTTCCCTCCCGTATCGCATCGCTGACTCCTTACGTCCTCACTTACTGTTCCCCTCACGCTATGCTACCCTCCCAACCAAGCCTCCACACAGATAAACACACACTCACACACAGACTACCCAGGTTCACACATTCCAACTGCGTGCTCGCCCTCCTCACTCTCACGCCTCACCAGCCCCCTCCACCCCTGCGCCTA
>BOPP01000061.1:5718597-5734772 GCA_017312745.1 Gryllus bimaculatus
GCCCATAAAAATAAGCGCATCTGCGCGGGCGACGCGGAAGCGGGGGCCGCGCCGGACACGTGCGCTGCGGTCGGCGGCGCCGCACCGCGCCGCGCATGCGGGAAGATGGCCCGGCCCCGCTCCGCCGCGCCGCGTGGAGTTATGACCTTAAGCGGCCTAAGGCTCCTGCAGACCGGTGCGGAGGAATCGCAGCTTATACTAAGATTTATTTAACCATGCACTTGACGTACATCTGCTGTCCATTCTTTCATCCAATCGGGAGCTTGAACGTCCCACTGCGACGAACTCGACTATCTCTGTAGCTAATGCCGAAATTTTTGCCACCATCGGGATTGAACTCTCAGTCCTCCCGGTGTGACATCAGTTGATACGCTGAGCCACATGGGACTCGAAGCCCTTACGTCCCGGTAAGAGACTCTCCAGAACGTCAATGCCTTTATAGCCATCTCAGCTGTTTTATTCGTTCGCGTATATTTCACTTTTTCAAGGATTTTAGATTAAATCAGACATTTCTCAGCTCAGGCCACAAAAGCAAACGCATAATAAGAACACAATACACAAATACTAAATGAAACAATGTACTGTATTACGAACTCTAGATACTGGAACAGTTGATCGGCCTAATGCCCCAGCATCTATTGATATTTGGGGCCCATTTATATAGGCAACTACTCTCCCTTATTTTTTTTAGTTCTTTATGAAGACAATACAACATTTACTTAATTATGAAGTCAATTGTAAACTGAGTAAATTTAAATAATGGGAGAATTTATGTGAAAACAAATATTGTGCACACCTTGGTAGTGAGGTGACTTTTTTGAGCCCGGAAAGTATCCATCGTGACTCTGACATCGTTGCTAAAACCCTACGTACGAAAAAATACTCCTTCAGAGCGTTGATGGATAAAATTCTATTCTTTTTGTAATACATACTTCGTAATCTTTACGTTGCTTTCCTGTTCCCAAATATTACTAATGTCAAGACATAGTACTTGCGTGTCTTATGTTTTCGGTTATTGTGCCACCAGGTCAATAATATCAATCACACTCTTCAGTAATTATGGTTACAGAATATTTGTTCAATAAAGCAGGATGTTCGTATAATATTTTGTAGCGTTGGCAATTAATTTAAAAGCTGTTTACACCGTTGCCCAATTTATTTTGTGACCACACAAAAAGTCCACTAAATGAAAAATTCCATTTATAAAGGTTATTGACGGAATCATGTTTAAACGTGCATTTCGCAGATTATTAACTTTCATTCATTAGTTCACTTTTGCACTATTTTATAAATTTCCTCGTTAAAAACGGAAAATATTCTAACTTAGTTATATCTTTTCTAAATAGACATTTTTTGAAGAACTTTCTCTCGTCACTAACCGGTGAAACAACGCTTTATGATTAAAAAAATCTAGAAAAATCAAAAATCTTCAAAAGTTAGAAGTTTGTCAAGAGTTTTCAAAATGCTATTGTTGTAGTTCTGCAATAGAGAGTTGAGGTTCACTTAAAAAGCGGTTCAGAACACAATCGTGGACAAATAAGACCTGGAATGCAAAGAGTAAATAAGCTTATTCCCCAAACGTTTTCACAATTTTATTTATTTCCGTACTTGAGATCCAGTAACCATTTAGTTGATTAATACGTTATAAATTTTATTTAATTACCCTATGTGACACGTTTTTAATAGTAAGCATGTATGATGCATTAAAATTCTTGAATCAATTTCGCAATCTGAAAGGTACAATATATACAAGAACTTGTTTATATGAATATTAGGCCCATTTTTACTTCAGAAATACAGCTTTGTGTCTTCGTTAAAAACCGTATTTACAAAAACCGCTAAGAACATAACCACCCTACAAATATTTTTAAAAAATACTGTGCCTATATTTTTAATAAAAAAAACCTAGCAAAATGCAAACAAAATGAGCAAGTGAACGCGGAACGAAACAGAAGGCAAAGAGAGAAAGCGTGCCGTCGTCAGCAATGTTTACGCGGCCAGGACACGGCACGACGCCACTTTCAACCGTCGTATGTTCGCACGATGCGCACACATGGCTGTTTGCTGGCGAACGCTTCGACGAACAAGCTCTGCCACCAGCGGGCCCGAGGAAACGTCCGAGTAACGGGACGCGGTTCGTTGCTACATTGTTTCCCAACGGCATTCGCTTCCTAAGACTCGCGCGAGGGGTGAGATGGTAGGTTCCGGGTTCTATACTGCCGTCAATGGGGCGAGAAAATGAATGAGGGAACCTGTTTTCGTGGGTGGTCTTAGCTAAAAACATGGCGGTCACAAAACTAAAACATTGCATGAGTAGAACATCATTTACAGGATAGTTTTCACGTTTGACTTTCAATAAAAAATTCAGTTGACAGATCATAGATCATAGTCAGGCGCGCTACAGCCAGATCTATCAACCATGTCAGGCCCTGACTGGTTTACTCAAATATGTTTGTCTAGTGCATTTTAGTGTGTGTGTGTGAGTGTGAGTGTGAGTGTGAGTGTGTGTGTGTGTGCTAGTTTGAGGGCAGTGGAGGAACAAAGATGAAGAAGGAATTCTCTCGCACAATCCATGGTCCGTTGGTTATAGTTCACTGCACCGGGAATCTCCTGGTATTTATCGAAAAAAACAACACCACCATCCACCTCATACATTAGCTCCAGCTAGGTAGCTAATGTCGAACCTCCGCCACTGACGGGAGTCGAAACTTAGGACCTCCCGGCCAACTACTGAGCACCAGTCCAGTCCAGTCCAGTCCAGCTCGAAGCACGTTGGCGATGGAGGTGTCCACTCCCAGTGGGCAGCGGTACATTCATTGGGCCGCCCGACGCTTCCGCGATTCGGCGTTGAAAGGAGCGGCCATTCATCATCACTCGTTTATTCGCGGGCGCGCGAGCGATGTAACCGCCCCCTTCGCTCAATGCTCTGCGGATGAAGCGCCTCGCCGAGTTGTTTACCTATAAATTAAGCGCAGCGTTGATTGACCGAAGCGGAAATGTACTTTCCTTATACAGTTATGTGTTTTATTAAACCGAGCTCAAATCTTGAGGATTCGTTACTTCGTTACGTTTCTTAATGTTCCGGATTTCCTGATGGGAACGTAAGTTATATGATCTCAAAAATGACGTAGATAGTGCTTTCTGAATTTTCTTAGAAATATGATTCTAATACAAATTATGTCATGAAGCTTGCTCTAAAAAAATCGTGATGAATATGTATGTCTTCTAAATTAAAAATACAAAAAAGTGTTATTAATAAACTATATATTTGTAAAGGTTATTTTAAAAATAAATGGTAAAAAATAAAATATATGAACTTTCTACTATATTTTCAAAATTGATGAGTTTAATGATTTAATTCTAAGGTTCTCTGTATCTATCTTTCCACATGATTTGATACTCTGTCGACTCCAGAAACAAGTTTTCCTGTATTAGCAAAAGGAACTGTGTTTTCTTCTGAAATGCAATGCAGCCTTCAGGTAGATTTCCTCCACCCACTCCACCATTACACAGAAATCTTTGAAACCATATTCAGCATTTATACTTTAAACGTTCTCACAAATTGTGACCTTACAATTGTGTGACAATCACGAATTCTGTGACAATCCTCATACATTTCAAGTACACATACGTTTTCAACACGCGTACATGGAAACCACTTCTCCAGTTTGCTATTTACTGATCCCAAAGATGCACTTCGCCTGACGCGTACCGCCAATTATTTTCATGGAATCATATTGCCTAAAATTCAGAGGTTAATAATATCAGTTTTCATAAAGTAAAGAACCAACAAACGTACACAACTGCTTGATATAGCTCACATGGTCGATAGAAATTATCGTCAACTAATGAGAAAAAAATAAAGTAGTCAAGAAATTCAATCAAGCTCTCGTGTACAAAGCATGTTTTTTTGTGTTACAACAGTATTCCAAAAAAGCGACGTGTTCCATTTATCTATTTAACCAAGCTGTTTGTCAAAAAGTATTCTGACCCACCCTAGTTGTGTTCCCGTAGCTTTGTCTCAGCTCAGGTAAACGACGCCACTGCTTCCTCCTATCCCATCACGCCCGCCGCCCAAGGCGCGTGTCGCCCCCTGCGGGCGGGCGGCGCGTGCGTTCCTGCGTGCGCGTGTCGGCGCGCGCCCCACGCGTGACCGCGCGAGCGGGCGACCGCTGGCCGGTGCGAGTGCGAGTCAGAGGCGCACGTGCCAGATCGGTATCCGACCGCGCCCCCTGCCGCACGGGCCGTGGCGTGCGTCGCCCGGGGCACGCGCGTGCGTCGCCCCCGGACGCCCACGCGCTGCACGTGTCGGAGCGCCTCGCAGCCAATAATGACAAGCGTAATGAAATGTAGTAGTTAGTAATGTGGTTGGACCCGTGCGAACAGCCCGGACTTTCATTATTTCGTGTTTCTGAGCACGGCAAATGCGCTGGTCGTTAGTCCATTTAAGTATTGGGCATGCTACATCTCAGGAGGGGGAGGGGGGAAGACCTTCTCCGCTGGATCAGGCGCAGACGTCGACATTAGTTTGCGAGAGTTTCCCTCTCAAGGGTTCTCCCACTGAAGTTTTACTGCCACACGCGAGACAAACTCGAGCTCATGTGTAGGCGATCTGCCCACATATGCGGTAGTGTGGAGTATGTAAGTTAAGTGTGTATGTAATGGGTGTGGTGGAGCACGGATGAGGAAGGGAAATTGCGCGCTGTCAAGGGGATTATCCCCCACCGTCGGGGCTCGAAGTCCAAAACCTACTGCAGTGTCACTGCAGTAGGAGTGCAGTAGCAGTGTCACTGCATTGGGAGTCACTGCAGTGTTAACAGTTGTTGCCTTGAGCCATCTCAGCCGGCGCCGCACTTTATGAATGTCGTATTAAAAGTGAAAATATACATTTTACAACGAAACTTCGAATGTTTCTAACAATCAGTGCTACGTGTGGAAGTCACGCCTACAAAAAATAGAGCGACAAAAAGGTTTCGTATACATTAGAATCTAAGAAGCACCACTGGTCCGTCAACTGAAGGTGGTTGTTGGCAAAGAACCTTAAACGACGAACTATGCGATACATTCTTTCTCCTTCCCAAACCTGTTCCAACTCCATCCTTTAAAGTTCTGGTGTTTGGCACATTCTATGTTACCGCACAACCCATTCCCCGTGAACGTAGAACATTTCTACAGCTTTGAGAGTGCGTGGATGTTGGTCGAGACGCAAGTTGAACTGTAGGGCAATCAGTGATACTAATATTCTGTGCAATAATGGAATAATAGTTCATTATAAATCGAGTCAATTCTAGGCGAATGCAAGCGCAGTACCTTACTTCATCGATGGTCTATTAATTACGGCATGCGATTTTTCCTTCCCTCACTTGTGCCCACTCTCACTCCCATCCGTAAGATCTGGCGCTGGGACGATTATCCGTTCGCATGGGTCTCATTCCCCTTGAGGTAAGAAGACCCCGGCTGTATTGCGAGTGCGCTGATGTTGACAAAAGCCCAAACCGAACTGTAACGCAATCGTAAACAGAGCAAAGAATGGATTTATTTGATTTTCAACATGCGAACCCAGAGAAGTTGAGGTTTACAATGTTAATTACAACTATTGTTATCTTATTTATGTAATTAGCTGCCACCGGGTTATGCCCATTTGCAGTTCAAATAAATTTATCTAAATTTATCTTGTTTAAGAAATCTCCCAACTTCAAACTCTCGTTTTGAGCATTCGTCGTGCAGCCCGCAACGTCCTGCCAACATAACCATCCTCAACCGCCGCCACGTGCCTCCGCGGGCAGCGTTTGGCGCGGCGCACGTTGCGCCCTCGGCGGCGAGGCGTGAAAGCGTGCGCGGTGGGCGGGCGGTGGGAAGGGGCGAGAGCGGTGCGGTGGGGTGGGGTGGGGGCGGGTGGGAGAGTGAGCGGGCGGCGTCGGGGCGGCGGTCCAGACAACGGCGCGTTTCGGCCGCGAGCCGCCGGCGAGGAAGGTTGGCCTCTCGGCGCCGGCCAGCGGCACGCGACGCCTTTATGGCCCCGCCCCCTCCGGCACCTGGCTCTCCAGGCGCCGCGCCGGAAGGCCTGAGCCGAGCCACGTACCGGCGGAGTTTAGTTCATTGTTGATGTCTCTGTAGTAACTCTGACCTGGGGGCTCTTAGGTTCGATTCACGACTGTGGTGGATTTTCGACACTAGCTAGAGAGCTAGGTTGAATTCGCCCACTGTCTGGAGGAGAATTCTAGCGGCCGACTGCTTTCATCGGTAGTTTTCCACAGTTTTCGGCTAGGCGAATGCCGGAGCAGTATCGTAACAAACTGGCTACGAACCGCGCGTGGTCTTTCGTTTTTTCGCCCTTCTTCTATTCTCTCTTCTTTCTTACACACATACATACAGTTTCCTAGAACTACACTGCTGCACACGTCGGGAGACCAGTCAGGAGCTGAGAGATTTTCGCGGCTGGGGCGGTATCGCGATGATGGAGATACCTGGAGAGAGAAATCACACGCAAGTCGAGTATTAAATCGGCGTCCGATCTCAGCGGTAAGTGACTCAGGAACATCGCCACTTCATGCAAAAAAACGATTCACTACACTATCCGGACTAATGACCATAGTAGCTGACGTGTCCTGAAAAATCAATGAAGGAATCAAGGAACTCCGGGTTAGGGGACGCTCTCGCCCAGGCAAATGGCCGCGCGCGCCACAGCAGGAAGCGACGAGAGTGGTTCTGAAAGTGATGTTGCCTTAGCTTGAAATGTGTCAGAAGTGACGGCCTGATGTTTATGAGTAGATGATTACCGGGAATTTATTTACTGACACTAACAGTCCTCCTCTAGCCTGCTCATCACCGCGCTTTTGCTTGCCCCCCCCCCTTCACCCTCTTCTCTCCTGCATGCGCTCGGCACCAACCGCTTCTCTGCCCCACCCACCTTGCCCGCTCTACCTTCTCCGTCGCTCTACCTTGTTCTGCCTTCTTCGTCTGCTAGGGGCCCGCCTCATACAGCACTTCCATTGCAAAGCGCGTCGACATTGAAATTCCTGCGGAGATACCAACTCAGACCCTTCTCCTATCGTCAATTTTGTCTGGTATGTGGAGAACTCCGACTCTCCATCTAAAAAGCAGCAACAATAAAAATGAATCACTTTCTTTAGTTAAAAATAATCAGAAGGCGATTCTAACATCATCCCCCCCAAATACCTGGCAATGAACCTACTACAGCATCAGCGATGGGGAAGAAAGTGAGAACACGCCAGAAAGAAGCTTTGCGCTAATTGCGCACTGACTCTGAACCTCCCGAAATGTTCGTGAAAGGAAAATGTGTAAATGGGATCTATACTCTTGGGAAGGGTTACCATTTACAATTCCTTTGGAATTTCATACTTCTCTCTTTGAATATTTCAAAACACAAAATAAAAAATGAGGCATCTAGTATTAATTAATTGCTCCCTAGAGAAGAGAAAGTGCGCTTTCAAGAAGAAGCGTTTAACTTTTGAGGGGAGACGATGATACCCTTACCATTGCTCGTTTAGTTCTACCCTGGAAACACTTCTCCCTTTTTTGCTTCGGCCCTAAAGGCCAATATTTGCTATTACCTTTGAAGCGATTATCACATTGGAGAAGAAGGTAAGATTCACTTTTGTACTCCGTAAGTTGCATTCTATCGCTATTCTTATTTTTCGGCAGCTCTCCCAATAGAAAGCGTGCAGAATCTCTGTTACTCAATGGAATGTTCCGTTTCCCACGCAGAATGTGATACCGCTTGCCATTAGGACATCAAATACAGCCAACGGTTTAAGAAGGCGATTGTCAAGGCTCTCGAGCTTTCTAGGGCATTTTCGGCCACTGCGCTCAGAGCATCTAGGCGTGGTTTAAAATTAAGGGCTGTACAAAATGCTCTCGTGGCGAGTATCGTTACGGAATACTGACCATGAAATCTTTTTGTAAGAAACGCCATTAGCAGATATCAGTTGACAGACTCTGCCAAAAGCGATATTATTTCCATGATCTTTACTAAAGGCAAAGGAATAATTCATGTGAAATGAAATTCATCAGCCATATTTGAAATTGTCATTGGGAGTAAAATAAAACATTTTGACCGAAATGATCTTAGTTTTCGTAATCGCGTTGCTTTAGGAGTGCAAATCAATTATATCAATTGAGGAAAAATTAATGGAAATATATTCTTTGTGCCGTTAAAAAAACCTCCAAAAGACTTGGTTTAATTTTTTAAGTTGGAAACAAATACTGATTTTTACAATGCTAAACGAAAATAAAAACAAGCAATATTAGCCATCTCATAATAAATTCCTCCGTCCTTGGTAAATGCCCAACTGGCAGAATTAAGAAAGAATTTAAAAGAAAATATAAAATACAATTAAAATAAGTAGTAAAGTAAAAACAAAAATTCAAATTCTCGGGTGTTTGATAGAAAAAATACAGGCAAACATTTTTGTACGAGACACCAACTTTTCAGTATATTTCAAGACCGCTCCGCGTAAATACATTTTCTCTCTTCAGCGGCGTACCCTCCTTTCTGGATTTGGAAAAGCAATTTAGCGGAGTCAAGGAGGTGCACGTGCTCATCGGGGAGCACCCAAGATTCGGGACGGGGGCAGACCGGGCAAGTATCTCCTGTGCGGCCGCAATTTGACAAACGCTGTAGGTAAGACGTTCTGTAAACACAAAATCAAACCACTTTAGACTCGGGCTCACCCTTGTTTTCTCCTTTCCAACTATTTGCCTCGTTTACGGCTCAGGCATCGAAGTCGAGAGGATAGCGATCAGTGACGGGTCCGTGTATCCAACGCCTGCGCGCGCTGCACCCGTCATCCTTCGATCGTGTTGGGATGAAGATGCGGCCTCGCGAAGACTTCTGCTCAGATCGGGATCAAACTATAACAGCTTATGTGTATCCCAACAGCGGACATCTTTGAGCACTGCAGGCTTGCAGTTCGCAGCTCAAGGTACTCGATGCAGAAAGCGACGAGGATCGGATTTACTGTGGAGATCTGCGTTCTTGGCTTACGCCAGGTGTTCAGATGGTCATGACTCGCAAACTTAGTTACCCTCGCGGAGATGGTGCGTTACTGACCGACCACCGATGACTCTGATGGAAGAACTGGAACTTTCGAGAAGTTACTAGGAGTTTCAGTTTAATTGTTGAGAGTAGCGATGAGATGTCAAGTAGGAGATGAAAGCATGAAGACTTATGAGAAAAGAACGTAGTGTTAGTATGTTACGTAGTTTTCCTCACGCCAAGTGAGCCATGTTAATATGTATTAGAGCAACTGGCCTTTGGGGTGTCATTCTGGGAAGTGCTATAGGAGGTGAACTATCTCGGAGTCGGAAATGGCGCTCTCTATGGCCCAATTTGCTCCGAAGCAGAAGCCGTGCCAAGAAATAAGGGAAATGCTGGATTCTCCGAAGGGCTTACTTCGAGGCGTCCGAATTCCCCTGAGACACCTGCGCATTGACGATTCTGAACTAGTAACGGCCGTTGGACACCCGGTCTGAATCCGGTGTTTAAACGTTCGATTGGTCGAGTTCGTCTTTACACATGAGAAAATGAGAAGGTTGTTAAATGGTGAAATGTAAGATAGGCAGGACCAGAGAGGCACACCAGATAATAATAACGCAACGACTAAATGTAATTGTACTTTCTACTCTCTGAGTATAATTGGATAAGAAATTAAAGTTGCTTGTAATTACTAACGCATATATATGCTGATTGTAAGGTAGGTGACATAGCGCAGGTTGAACGCACCGAGTAGTGAAACTGATCTAGTCAAGAGTCAAAGAGTAGTTTACGCTGGGCTCATTGTTGGGGTACGATAAAGCCTTCGTAAGAAGCACGAATCGAGATATGATATCAATTCTCCTAGTATAACACAAATAAATAGATGTTTGTATGAGCGACTACGTATGATATTATAGCATCGATTTATGTATCTTATAGATCAAACACTAATAAATTCTCGTGCAGAGACTTCGAAATGACTCTTAAAATTAGATTTTTTAAACGTTGTGCACTATATATCTCGAGAGACTATTCTTGCTTTGCACCTCTAGACATTCCGCGATGAAAGACGCCTATGATGTGAAAATCTCTTGTGAGTGAGCGTCCTGTCATACCTGTGCCTACCGCGCTCAGAGTCATGTTGATATCAACGAGTCATTGTTGCTCAAGAAGTGCAATTGTATGCCTTCAGAGCTTATGACATGTGCCGCGAGGTTGTCATGTATTAGAAGATTTGCGCGGGTCTAAACGAGTAGTGAAACTGGTGGAATGGTGTATTGCGCTATGCTCCTGGTGTAAAGTATCTCGAGGTTCAGTCGTGAGTATATGATTAATGAGAGAATGATAATGCCGAAACAAGTCGAAATAGTACAAGGTCGATGTTAGTTACAAAAAATAAAGAACTATAATATTCTGACGCGCAGATATGGCATACTTTTTATTTCAACTGGAAGAAACTGCGAACAAAAATTACATGCATACTGACTTACGGAGAGAATAGGAACATATGAAGTTGGTGTAAGTAGTATCTCAAAACGTATAGTAGATATGAACAAAATTTGCACTGTATGTAGTGGGTTTGCATACGGTAGTGTGTATGTTTGCTCTCAGAGAGGCAAGCTAGAGTTTGGAATAGATATTTGACGCCTGACGTATATAATGTGGGCTATTTCTTAAAGTCACATTATTTTGCATCTGTAAATATCGCCAACTGGACGGAATATATTCACGTCATAGTAAGATTAGAGCGAAACAGATAAAGATACAAGAATTATCCGAAAGCAGGAATTGCGGAAGCTCATTATTTTTATTTTTTGTTTTGAGTTGCACCACACTCTATAAGGTAATTATCTTAGATCTAATCCTCAAGTGATGAGAACGTGAATGGTGAGAATAGTAGTTTAAATGACGGCGGCAGTCTGATTATTGGAAGCACTCTCAATTGGTCGTCCTGTAGCTTTATTAGCTAGAGGAAATCTGAACTGGATTGTAGGAATAACGTACGATATTAGTATTGGTCATACAGCATTTTTTTGTAGAGAAGGTGTCAAAAATGTGTGTCAGTTGTTCGACCTTTATTTTCGCTCTAACCGCGATTCTTGCACATCATAAGAACCGATGTAATAAGGAAAGATGTTGCTCAATTATTTTAGTGTTTCGTGTCTTGGTTTCAGCACTCGCCAATCGCGAGTACTGTAGCAGGTCTCAAACGCGCATTGAGCTATTCTTCGTTGATCAGTGGAATTGGACTCATCTGAGAACCGTGGTCCACCCATCGGGCCCTAAGGAGATAGAGTTGATGTTGAAGGCAGGAAGCTTCGCCGTACTCCGCGCGAATTGTTCTAAGTCCCCCAGCATTTGCCTTGCGGTCTCGACTAACCATGCTAGAGGACGCGAGAAGCTTTGACAAGGCGGGCCGAGACAATTGAGTGGGTGGAGATGAAATACGAGGGAATAGGAGCTACGGCGCAACAGTGATGAGTAACACTAGCACCATCTCCTAGACTGAGAAATATCGTTAATGCACAATCTAGCGCTCTGACTTTCTCGATTAACTAAGACTGTAGGCTTGATCTTCGTGTCGATAAAGATCATTTTTATATTGTTTTAAATTAAGCCGGATTGAATGTAATTATGCATAAATTTTGTATTGACGTATACAATAAAATCAATAATAATAATACCACTAATAGATAATGATTAAATATAAATAAAAAGAATGAGATAACATAAAGATTGTCTATTTAGTTGTGACGAGGTCTCACGGCCATTAGTTGCTTCTCCGCCTATACCTCACAAGAATTTGCCAAGTTCCTACGTATATTTCAAATTCACTCACTGTGTTCCCTCGCCGAAGATAACCTGCTTAACTCTGCAGAACATCAGTTAACGATAATATTAAAGGTAGTACGCCTCTGTAAGGAGACAGGAACCCCTAAACGCCAAAACTTATAGTCGCTCAGAGACCCGTTATATTCCCACATCAAATGCACTTAGTGACGATACCAGTCCGCTGCTCATTGAGTCGACGTGGTCATGTTAACATATATATCAAGTAGCAAATAGTGAAACTTGGTTTGAAATTACACCGTTACACTCCACCCATTCATTATTGAAGTTTATTAAAGAATGTTTGAAAAGCCCATAATTTTTAATCTGCAACTTTAATTTCTCCGTAAAAGCGGCCGCCATGATATTCAATTTTCCTCTCAACACTCATTTCTGCGTTTTCGCTGAATTCCGTGTCCTCAGTAACAGAACGCCCCCAGCAAAAGGGTGTGGACATAAAAGGCAGAAGAAGATTAATGGATCGACATAATGGACGGGAAGCAAGGCTCTATTTAACTGCGGCTCTGTCACAATGCATCGTCCTGCGGCGAAGGCGCCTGTAGGATTATTCGCCTTCCGCCAGCCACTTTCACGCGGCGCCCAGTGAAAGGTGCGGCACAGATTCTCAAAGACAAATATCCTCGTGGCAGCATTGCGTCTTCAAAATGACTGTAGTGCTTTCTTGATTTCATAACATAGTAATACCTTTCCAGGAACATTAAATTTACACATTTCATGTTCTGCAATTTTCCTTTCTTCTCTCGTTAAATTCCGGGGCCTCTGTGTCCATCCTAAGTACATTAATCTGGAACATGTGTCGAAACACCTTTTCACTGGATCGAGTGATGATCTTTCTTCATCTAAGAATATCATAGCTGCTGA
Source organism: Gryllus bimaculatus (assembly GCA_017312745.1). Taxonomy (NCBI): domain Eukaryota; kingdom Metazoa; phylum Arthropoda; class Insecta; order Orthoptera; family Gryllidae; genus Gryllus; species Gryllus bimaculatus. Next base: position 5,731,307 of record BOPP01000061.1, read on the forward strand.
CGTTATTGCGAAAAATACCATTTTTCATCTGGCTTAAAGACGAGTACAAAAAAGAGAAGAACGAGGAAATACAGCCAAAAACACCCCACCATAATTGTTAAATTACTACATGTTGCTGTTAGGTCGACTTTGCAGGCTGATGCAGAATGAGGACAAGGAAACGGTTCACATGGAAAAAGAGAATTTCAACAGCGCGTTCAGATTCGAAATGCAAAGAAGACATGTTAACTGTTCTGGAGTTATGCTCCATAGTAGTCACTTAAATAGTTTCATGCACATTGGTACATTCAGGGCTCAAATATTTTTATACACACCACATCGCGCACACGTACAATTTTAAAAGTAATTGCATAAATTACAAAGAAACATTTCGATAAATTAATGGGTCCCCGTTTCTTATATACAGGACATCACACATAATTACCTGTGTCATTAATTAAAAATTGTGTCCACAGTCCAAATTAAAAATTCAAATTAATAATTGGAAAAATCAATTTCTTATACTAACATTTAAAAGAAAGATCGTTTTCCTACAACCTATCCCTAAAATCTCAAATAATAAATGTTTCGGATTTTTAAGGATCAAGGCGTATTCGACTGTGCTGCGGCGATGGGAGTGGTGGCGGGTGCAACCGGGGGGCGTGGTGTGGTGGAAAGGGCGGGAGGCGAGGGCAGGCTCCGGGGCGTCGTTCGCTGGGCGCAAGCGGTGGGCGGGGGCTGCCGTAGATGGGCGGGGGCGGTGGTCGCGTGCGTAACAAGCCGACCCGCATTATCGGCGCTCCCTGTATACCGCCTCCCGGCTGGCGCCGCACTCGTTTCATTGGCGCCGGGGCCAGCGGAGGCAGCGGGGTGGCGGCAACTTGTTTAACACTCGCGCTCGATTTTCAACCTTCGCTGCCTCTGCTCTGCCGAGCGCCGCTCGCGGGGCGCCAGACCGCCTCGGCGTCTGGTCGAGTCTAAGGAGATGTTCCTCAAGGTCCGAAAGGGTGACCTCTTCAGTTGCCTCGCCGCAAGAAATTCCTTTTTTAATGTAGCGGCAGGAACGCGTGCCGATTTGTTAAGAACGCATCAGTTTATCTTACATATAATAGCTGGAAACACCATAGAACGACTCGTGGGATTGTGTCAGAGGCAATTAACAGGAACCTAATGGTCACAATCTTTAAAAATAAAATGAAAGTGCAGGTAGTTCCATTATATTGCGTGTCGAAAAGAAACAATAAACAATACACATTGACGTCTCGTTTTGCTGGAGTAAATGAAGCATGGCACAGTAATAATTCTGCTAGATAAACTATTTAAACTCTTACGCAATAATTTGATAGTCTGAAAGGGCATTAAAACGAAAAAGGAGGAGAAGCTTCGGGGTTATATTGCATTTTAATTATGTCCATCATAAATGTCTATGTTCTTTGAAAAATAGGTTGTTGTTAGAGAAAATAGTTTGTTGTTAGAAAATAAAAACTTTTCATTTAAGCGACAGCTATATTTACTTCAGATAAGGTACTATAGAAGATAATGGCAAAATAAATTTTATTTAGTACTTGTGAATGTAGAGTTTCTTCAAAATATTTTATTTCTCCCATAATTAATCAACCATTAAATATTATTCAAGGTAGATGAAATTCGAACGAAGAATTCGCCTACCTATTTTAACACTTCTATTAAAAAGAATCATTTTGAAACGAAAGAGTAATGAAAAGCGCCTCCAAGATACGAGAGAAACCCATCGCAAGTCCTCTTCGCAGACGTAGATTCCGAGCAAGAGGGCTCGGTCGTGAAGCACCCGCCTTGCAGAGAGAGTGAAATGTGCTGGAAGGGGTGCAAGAACGAGGACGAAGGCGGGAGTAAGGGGGATCGGACTGTTTTATGACCGGGCCGGGGCCGGGGGCGTCCGCCTCCGAACGAGGCGACGCCACGCGGCGCCAGCGGGCGGTGACGAGAGGCGAGCGGGCGGTGAGAGGGGCGGGGCGCCAGAAGCTACAGGAGGGTGAGTGTTTGGAGATTGTTGTTCGACTAGGTGACGGCAGAGGCCGCGAGAGGGCAAGGGCTATCAGGAGCCGCGCGAAAGCAGCGCCACGGGAGTCAAGGGGGGAAATGTAGACGGAAAGGGAGATGTTGGCACGGTGTTGGGGTGGGCGGTGTTGAATTCGCGCAGCAGAATGGCAGGCGCACGCTGCTTGTTTGGATAGTCCAGCGCTGGTGGGTTATGGAATCTGTCTGTAGCGGCGGAGGACGAAACTAAGGGAATCTCGAGAAACGCTAGAAATGTAGGATACATGGATCGAGAGGTCGGGGAAGCGGAGGAATCAAGCGGTTATGGAAGGATGAGGAACCTGCATGTACACTTACTACTGTAAGACAAGGAATGGAAGAAGCGTCAGAGGAAACAGATAAATTGGAATGTATTTATTGCTGCGTGCTACACACAGTGTGAATAATATGTGCGACCTTATCTCACAAGTTTAGTTGAAAGAAATTTTAGTTAAACTATGGAGTAATTTCTCTTCTCTGTCTATCGTGATAGCCAGCGTGTATCTTCCGCTGGAAAGTCAGATCCGGTAACCAATCGATCGGCCTTGCAGGGTGTGCTCCCTGTTGGTAACTCGCCCTCGACGACACCGCTCCTGCTAGTCCACTAAGCCCTCCGACTGACTCGCGAGTGGGTAGTAATGTTAATGCGTGTAAGTGTATGTCTGTGTAGTAAGGGGAGAGGATAAGTCACAAAACGAGAAAGGAAAGATCCGCGCGCCGGAAAGATTGCCTCTAGCATATACTTCATATTGGTCCGAAAAAATCTCGAAAAAATTCCATCTGCAGAGCAAACCGGCAGTTTGAATTCATCCTCCAGACAGAGTGCGTCTGAATTCGACTTAGCCAGGCGTCCGATCACCCGCTTCACTTTAACCCGCTGCAGTGGGCTACCGATCAGAGCAATTGGCCGGCTTGCAATCTTCTTCCATAGGCGCGCGGGCTGAATTCGATCTAGCCATGAGCCCGAGCACCCGCTACTTTCAGCCTGCATGGTTGACTTCCGATCAGAGCAGCTGGCTTGAATTCTCCTCCAGACGGCGCGTTTTACCGATCTGCCGAGCACTGAACGTTTAAATTTTTCTCCCAGACAGGAAGCGCCCTTAATTTCGACCAGTCCTACTGTCGCCCACCCAACCCGCGTGGTGGCTGATCAGAACAACTCCGGCGCTTGAATTCTTCTCCAGACAGCGCGCGCTTTGAAATTCGCCTAACTACGCGTCCGATCACCCGCTCACCCCAACACCCGGGCCCCGCCGTTTCGCCAGAGGCAGCGGGTGGGCCCCGTGGGGGAAGGACGGTGCTGAGATGGAAGGCCCGGGGATGGGTGTGAGTCGGGGGAGGGGTAGTGACGCGCTGCGGGGAGGGGCCGACGTGGAACAAAAGGGAGCGTGGAGACAGCAAGTGCAGGCAAACACTCGTTTAATGCGATTTC
>BOPP01000061.1:5734797-5748266 GCA_017312745.1 Gryllus bimaculatus
TAGAGATTTACAATATTATTGCAATTTATGAAGAAATTTCCTAACTTTAAAACTCTCGATTGAGCATTCGTCTGTGCAGCCCGAAAACGTTCCTGCAACATAAAACCATCCTCAACCGCCGCCACGGGGCCTCCGCGGGCAGTCGTTTGCGCGCGGCGCACGTTCGCCCTCGGCGGCGAGCGTGAAGCGTGCGGTGGGGCGGGCGGTGGGGCAGGGCGAGAGCCGTGCGGGATGGGGTGGGGTGGGGGAACGGGTGGAGAGGAGCGGGCGGCGTCGGGACGGCGGTCCAAGACACGGCGCGTTTCGCCTGCGAGCCGCGGGCGAGGAAGGTTGCCTCTGGGCGCCGGCCAGCGCACGCGACCGCCTTTATGGCCCCGCCCCTCGGCACCTTCGCTACTCCAAGGCGTCGGCGCCGGAAGGCCTGAGGCGAACGCCACGACCGGCGAGAGTTTAGTCATTGTTGGATCGTCTCTGTCGGTGGAATCTGCCTGGGGGCTCTTAGGTTCGTTCCGACTGGTGGTGGATTTTCGACACTGCTAAAGACAGCTTGGATTGAATTCGCCGCACTGCTGAGGAAAAATTCTAGCGGCCGATGCGTTCATCAGAGTTTTTCCATGTTTTCAGCTACCGGCGAATTGCCGAGGCAGTTTTTTTTTTTCTAAAACGGCTTACGAACGCGCGAGCGGTCTTTCGTTTTTTCGCTTCTTCTATTCTCTCCTTCTTTCTTACACACCATAAACACACAGTTTCTTCAGCAACTACCACTGCGCACACGTCGAGGGAGACCATCAGGAGCTGATGAAGTTTCGCGGCGGGGCGGTTTTCGGCGGTGTGGGAGATACCTGGAGAGAGAATCACCGACAAGTCGAGTATAAATCGCTGTCCGACTCAGCGGTAAGTGACTCAGGAACATCGCCACTTCATTGCGAAAAAAAGTATTCAACTACACAGCGGACTAATGACATAGTACTGACGTTGTCCTGGAAAACTCAATGAAGAATCAACGGAACTCCGAGTTAGGGGACGTTCTCGCCCGCAGGCAAATGCTGCGCGACGCCACGCAGGAAGCGACGAGAGTGGTTCATGAAAAGTGATGTTTGCTTAGCTTGAAATGTGTCAAGAAGTGACGGCCTTGATAGTTTATGAGTGCATGATTACTCGGAATTGATTTACTGAACTACAGCCTCCTCTTAGCCTGCTCATCACCGCGCTTTTGCTTGCCCCCCCCCTTCACCCTCTTCTTTCCTGCATCGCTCGGCACCAACCGCGGTTTCTGCCCCACCCACCTTGCCCGCTCTACCTTCTCCGCGCTCTGCCGTTCTGCTTCCTGCTAGGGCCCGCCTCATACAGCACTTCCATTGCAAAGGCGCGTCGAACATGAAATTCCTGCGGAGATACCAATCTAAGACCCTTCGTCCTATCGTCAATTTTGTCTGGTATGTGGAGAACTCGACTCTCCATCTAAAAATAGCAACAATAAAAAAATGAATCACCTTTTTTAGTTAAAAATATCAGAAGGCGATCTACATCCTCCCAACTACCTACCAGGGAACCTAATACACATCAGCGAAGACGTGAGACGCCTCAAACACCATCACATAGACCCTAAGATCCCTTTACACTTTATGAAACACAAATATTAAAAAATGAATTTTTTATCGCTCTGAACTGCCCATAATTGATTTTCATTATCCAGACCCAAAGCAGCATCGAAGCACTGCGTATTCTATGAAGTAAAATTGAAAAAAAAAATGGATTTCTTGAATCGCACCCTCTATGTTTTTTTCTCAATCAATTAAGGGAGTTCGTACAAACGTTAGCAGCACGTTTTTTTAGAGATCGGTTTGCTCACCAGGAATCGACGCGAACATATTTCCAGAGATAATTTTGCCATTGCTAGGCAAGGTACTACTCCATCATGACTCAGTTTGTTTCTTATGGCTTCTTACGGCTCACCTGGGAGAGGTCGAAACTTAGAAAAACATAGGATAAGTGTCAGTTTCGTTTGGTCCTCTGTATGTGAAATGAAAATCAGTTTGTGAAAAGAAATGGGAGGGATATAGAAAAAAGTTTCTTCTCCAGTACAATCGTTTATTGACGCCCACTCACTTCAAGAAGATTTGTACGTGAATACCACTGAGCCAGAACGAGAATTGGCAATTTTCTGTAGGGTTGTGTTCATAACATAAGGGGGCTAATCGACGGACTGACGAGTGAAATACATAACTTCTTCACTAACATTTCATCAGTACAGTCTAAATAGACAATTTCGGAAGTTTTAGCGCACGCGCGCATGCGCACAGCTCAGCTAAGCCGCGCCAGAAGCAGCTCTGCGCTTGCGCACTTACTCTGAAACTACCGAAATTGTTCGTGAAAGGAAACATGTAAATGGGATCTAATACTCTTGGGAAAGTTACCTTTTCCAATTCCTTTGATTTCCTTTTCTCTCTTTTCAATATTTCAAAACACAAAATAAAAAAATGAGACACCTAGATATTAATAATTGCATCCCTAGGAGAAAGAAGTTCGCTTTCAGAAGATATTTAACTTTTGAGGAGAAGTATGATACCTTTCATTGTTCGTTTAGTTCTTACCCTGGAAAACTTTCTCCTTTGCCTTTGGCCACTGAAGGCGCAATATTTCTATTACTTTGAAGCGATTATACATTGGAGGAGAGAAGTCTCACTTTGTACTCGTAAGTTGCATCATATCGCTATCTTATTGTTTCACAGCCCTCCCAATAGAAAGCGGCGGAATCTCTGTTACTCAATGGAATGTTCCCTTTCCCACCAGGATGTGATACCGCTTCCATTAGGACATCAATACCGTCAACGGTTTAAGACAGGATTGCCAAGGTCTCGAGCTTTCTAGCATTTGCGAGCACTGTGCTCAGAGCATCTAGCGCGTGGTTTAAAATTAAGGGTTGTACAAAATGCTCTGCGGTGGCGATATGTTACTGGATACTGACCCATGAAATCTTTTGTAGAAACCCTTAGAGATGTCAGTTGACAGTTACTGCCACAAAAGCGATATTAATTTCCATGATCTTTACTCGAGCAAAGGAATAATTCATTGAAATGAAATTCATCAGCCATATTTGAAATTGTCAATTGGGAGTAAAATAAAACATTTAGAACCGAAATGATCTTAGTTTCGTAATCGCGGTTGCTTAGGAGTGCAATAATTATATCAATTGAGGAAAATTAATGGACAAATATTCTTGTGCGTTAAAGACAACCGTGCGTTAAAGACAACCATAAAAAGGCTTGTTTAATTTTTTAGTTGGAAACATAATTACTTTTTTAAATGTAACAAAATAAAAACAAGCAAATATTTAGCCACTCATACATATTCCTCCATCTTGGTAAACACTGGCAGAATTAAGGAAGAATTTAAAAAGAAAATATAAAATAAATTAATAAGCAGTAAAGTAAAACAAAATTCAAATCTCGGGTGTTTGATAGAAAATAACAGGCAACCATTTTTCTATGAGACACCATTCTTCGTTATATTTCAAGACCGCTCCGCGTATACATTTCTCTCTTCAGCGCGTACCCTCCTTTCTGGATTTGGAAAAGCAATTTAGCGGAGTCAAGGGAAGGTGCACGTGCTCTCGGGAGCACCAAGATTCGGGACGGGGCAGACGGGCAAGTATCTCCTGTGGGCGCAATTTGACAAACCTGTTATAAGACGTCTGTAAAACAAAATCAGTACCGCTTTAGGACTTGTCTCACCTTGTTTTCTCTTCGCAGCCATTTGCCTCGACGAGGGCATCATCGAAATCAGGATCATCGGGTCCGTGATCCGCAGTGCCCTTATTATGGCAGACAGCTGCGCGCATCGCAACTGCGCAGAGCTTCACAGGTCTCGCAGAAACAACGAGGATCGGATTCTGGAGATCCTGCCGCTCTTGCTTACCGAGGTGTCGAGTCTCGACTCAAATTAGTTCTCGCAGATGCGTGCCGTTACGCCACCTGGTGAGAACTGGAACTTTCGAGAGTGTGTAATAGGAGTGTTTCAGTTTATTTGGAGCGAAAGGCCGGCTTAAATTAAAATGAAGTAGCTTTAGAAAAATACGTGTTTGTACGTGTTCTCTCCAGGTTTAATCGTATAGTCGCTCCTTGTTTCTGGTAAGGTCAACGAGCGGGAAGATGCTTGGCCCATATTGATCCGAAGGACGGCACGCTACCAAGAAATACGGGGAAAATCGTTAATTTGAGGGCTTACGAGGCGTCCGGAATTCCGAGCCTCATGACTTCTTGATTGATTGGTGACAACCCGTCTGGAAAGGTGTTTTTAATGTTAGAATAGGCATCAGTAAATGAGAACGAGTTGTTGAAGAAAATAAGAGAAACAGAGAGGAAACCAGAAAAATAAGGACGAACAAATTGTTTGTGTTTCTATTTTCAATATAATGGTAGATTAAAGTTAAAATTATAAAGTTATCGCTGTTAAGTGTTACAGCAGTTACGACGCCTCTATATCTGCAGGAACTCAAAATAGTTAACTACTTTGGTACGATATCTGTGAAGCAACAGATCAACATTTATAAACGATAAATGGGTTTAGAGCACTACGTCTATTAGCATCGATTTACGTACTTATATACAAAATATTAAATTTGCATGACATCGAATCCTAAGATATTTTAAACGGCACAACTTGCCGAGTACACTTGCCTTTGCACTCAGACACCGCACAGAAGGCCTTAGAGGAAAACTTGGAGCGGCGTCCTTGTCCAACCAAGGGCCTACGCGCGTCAGAGCAGGAAACAACCAGAGTCATGTTGTAGATGATGTTGCTCGTCTTTATTACATGCCCGAGGTTGCAGTTATGAATTTCGGGGTCTAACGGTAGTAAAACCTTGTGGAAGTTGATGGATCCCCGGAAGAAGAGGCAGCTGATACTTCAATGTATAAAAGGAAAATAAAAGGCAGTTGGAATAAAAAAAATCCAACCATTACTTCGAATGTCAGTCGGAACTTTTATTTCAAGAAAAAACTCAACTAAATAATGCAACTGTTACGAAATGGAAATATAATTAGTAAGAGTGTATCAAAACGTAAGAGATAGACAAGTTTGATGCATGTAGTGGGATGCTAGGGAGGCGAGTTTTGTTTGAGAGAGGCCCGCTAGAGTTCGAAAGGTATTGACGCCTGACGATTACGTCGTGATATTTAAAGTAAAATATTTCTTTAAATATCCAAATATCATCAATTAGATCGCTGGTGAGGTAGATACCTTTTTTATTATGATAAATAAATAAAGAAGTTGTCTGGTCTCAATACTTTAAAATGTATTGATATCAGACAACATCTTTATTTATTTATCATAACCCAATTATCAATATCTTCAAGTGATTGTAAGATTGTCGAAACAGAATGCAGAACAAGATATCTGCGAACGCGGAGTCGGTAACAATTTGCCGATTTATTAACCATCCAGAACTTTCGAACCATACTATGTTATTGTAAATTTAAGGGTTTTATTTGACAATCCTCAAGTGTGAGAACGGTAATGGCGAAAGTGTAAAGCAGAGGCAGCTGAAATTATTGGAAACACTCATGGTCGTGATTATTATCAGAGACAATCACTGTTGTGGTACGACATTAGATACATAACAGCACCTTTTAGTAAAAGGGGCAAAAAGTGATTTGTTCCCTTTTCCCTACCCGCACTGCACGACATAGAAACTGTAATAAGAGAGGTTCAATTATTTTATTTTCTTACTTGGTGTAGATCTGACATTCCGATACTGGCAGTTCTAACGTCCATTACTTACTTCGAGATCACGTGGATGGATCATAAGGGGGCGGGCCGAACATCGGGCCTAAGGAGAAGAGGATGTTGAAGGAAAGAACCCGTTTTTAAGGTCCTCCTCCAGCATTTGCCTCGGGTTTACGATAGGAAAATACGCAAATATCGCTTAGCCGGCCACTAAAAGTCGTATTCAGCCAGTGGTATCCTACGATTGAACTACTTATTTGGTGAAAAAAATATTTTTATTTTCTTTTAACAATTGAATGTAAATATGCGAATTTCTGACGTATGACAATAATAATAATAATAATAATAATAATAATAATAATAATAATAATAATAATAATAATAATATTGTCTTTATTAGTGGCGAGGCTCATGTCATTAGGACTGCTCTTTCGCCTAACCACAAAAAGTTTCAAAGTTTCCACGTATATTCTTCATTCAAATATTTCACACTAGATTTAACATGCTCACTGCTCATCGTTAACGAAACACTATTATTCATACGCTCTGTAAGGAAAATGATTATAAAATGCGAATTAACCTCAGACCTTATTTAAAATCACGAATGCATTGTAAGTGCCATTTGCTCTTAATACGTGGTATTAATTCAAGTAAAATCATAAACTTTTTGAAACTTCACGGTAATCACACTATTTATTTGGAATCTTCTTGAGAGCCCATAAGTTTATCTGCAACTTTTATTTCTCCGTAAAACGGCCCCATGATATCAATTTTCCACCTCATCACTCATTTCTGCGTTTCGTTGAATTCCGTGTCTCAAGTAACAGACGCCCCGCAAAAGGGTGTGGACATAAAAGGAAGAAGGAGATTTAATGGATCGACATAATGGACGGGAAGCAAGGCTCTTATTTACTGCGGCTCAGTCAACAATGGCCATCGTCCTGCCGGGCGAAGGCGCCTGTGGGATTATTCGCCTCCCCGCAGCCACTTCGCAAGGCGCACAGTGCAAGGTGCACAGATTCACAAAGACAAATATCCTCGTGGCAGCGTTGCGTCTTCAAATGACAGTAGTGCTGTGCTGGAATTTCATAAACGTAGTAATGCCTTTCAGGAACATTCATTCAAACATTTCATGTTCTGAATTTTCTTTCTTCTCTTCGTTAAATTCGTGCCTCTGTGTCCATCCGTAAGTCATTACTCTGGAAAATGCTGTCGTAAACACATTTCACTGAAGTCGGTTGTGATCTTTCTTCATTAAGAAATATCCATAGCAGCCGAAGTTCAATGGTAGAAAATACATATTTTCATCTGGCTAAAGACGAATACAAAAAAGAGGAAGAATGAGAAAATACAGCAAAAAAACAACCCAGCAGAGTTCGTGATTACTACATGTTGTGCAGTTAGGTTGACTTGCAGGTTGATCCAGAATGAGGAAAAGAACACGTTCACATGGAGAAAAATGTTTCAATAGCGCAGTTCAGATTTCGGAAAACGCAAAGAAGACATGTTAACTGTCCCTGAAGTTATGCTCATATAGTCACTTAAATAGTTCATGCACATTGGTACACTCAGGGCTCAAATATTTGATACAAAAAAAGGACTTAAAGTAATAATTACAGAGAACTTTTCGATAAATGAATGGGTCTTATCTTACGATGCTAGGACATCACCAATAATTACTGACATGTAATGCTTACTTGAGGCTTGTAACAAAATACATGTTTCCAACTAAACATACTCAGTACCCTTGTATCAGTAATTTAAAAATTAAATTAAAAATAGGAAAAATAAATTCTTACATAACATTTAAGAAGCTCGTTCCACAACCTATCCCTAAAAATCTCAAATAATAATGTTTCGAATTTTTTAAGATCAGGCGTATTTCGCAACTGTGCTGCGGCGATGGGAGTGGTGGCGGTGCACCGGGAGGCGTAGTGTGGTGAAAAGGGCGGGAGCGAGGGTAGGCTCCGGGGCGTCGTTCGCTGGGCGGAAAGCGGTGGAGCGGGGGCTGCCGTAGATGGGCGGGGGCGGTGGTCGCGTCGTAACGGCCGACCGCCATTATCGCGCTCCCTGTAACCGCCTCCCGCCTGGCGCCGCACTCGTTTCATTGCGCCTCGGGGGCAGAGGAGGCGGCGGGGGCGGCGGTACCTTGTTTACACTCGCGCTCGATTTCTCACCCTTCGCTGCCTCTGCCTCTGCGAGCGCCGCCTCGCCGGCGCCAGACCGCCTCGATGTCAGGTCGAGTCTAAGGAGATGTTCCTCAAGGTCCGAAACGGTGACCTCTTCAGTTGCTTCACCGGAAGAAATTCTTTTTTATGTAGGGGCAGGGAACCATGTCGTTTGTTAAGAACACATACGTTTATCTTACATATAATACTGGAAACACCATAGAACGACCTCGGTAGGCATTGTGTCAAGAGGCAATAACAGGACCTCAATGGTCACAATCTTTAAAATATATGAAACTGCAAGTAGTTCCCATTATACTGCGTGTCGAAAAGAACAATAAACAATACACATTGAAGTCTCGTTTTGCTGGAGTAATGAAGCATAGCAACAGCAATAAAGCTAGACAAACAGTTAAACTCTTACGCAATAATTTGATAGTCTGAAAGGCATAAACGGAAAAGGAGGGGAAGCTTCGTGTATATTGCATTTTAATAGTTTCCATCATGAATTTATGTTCTTTTGAAAAATAGGTTGTTGTTAGAAAAATAAAAACTTATCATTTAATAACAGCTACATTTACTTCCAGATAAGGTACTATAAGAAGATAGTGCAAAATAATTTTTATTTAGTACTTGTGAATGTAAAAGTTTCTTCAAAATATTTTCTTTCTCAAATAATAATAAACATTCAAATATTATTGAAGATAGTATGAAGTTCGAACGAAGAATTCGCCTACCTATTTTAACACTTCTATTAAAAAGAATCATTTTGAAACGAAAAGAGTTAATGAACGCCTCCAAGATACGAGAGAAACCATCGCAAGTCCCCTCTTCGGCAGAAGTAGATTCCGAGCAAGAGGGCTCGGTCGTGAAGCACCCGCCTTGCAGAGCAGAGTGAAATGTGCTGGAAGGGGTTGCAAGAACGAGGACGAAGGCGGGGAGTAAGGGATGGGACTCGGTTTATGACCGGGCGGGGCCGGGGCGTCCGCCTCCGAACGAGGCGACCCACGCGGCGCCAGCGGGCGGTGACGAGAGGGCGAGCGGGCGGTGAGAGGGGCGGGGCGCCAGAAGCTACAGGAGGGTGAGTGGTTTGGAGATTGGTTGTTCGACTAGGTGACGGCAGAGGCCGCGAGAGGGCAAGGGCTATCAGGAGCCGCGCGAAAGGCAGCGCCCACGGGAGTTCAAGGGGGGAAAATGTAGACGGGAAGGAGATGTTGGCACGGTGTGGGGTGGGCGGTGTTGAATTCCGCAGCAGGAATGGCAGGCGCAGCTGCTTGTTGGATAGCCAGCCGCTGGTGGGTTATGGAATCTGTCTGTAGCGGCGGAGGACGAAACTAAGGGAATTCGAGAACGCTAGAAATGTAGGACATGGATCGAGAGGTCGGGGGAAGCGGAGGAATCAAGCGGTATGGAAGATGAGGAACCTGCATGTACACTTACTACTGTAAGACAAGGATGGAAGAGCGTCAGGGAAACAGATAAATTGGAATGTCATTTATTGCTGCGTGCTACACACAGTGTGAATAAATATGTGCGACCTATATCACAGTTAGTGAAAGAAATTTTAGTTAAACTATGGAGTAATTTTCTCTTCTCTGTCTATCGTGATAGACAGCGGTGTATCTTCTCCGCTGGAAAGTCAGATCCGGTACCAATCGATCGGCTTGCAGGGTGTGCTCCCTGTTGGTAACTCCGCCATCGAGACACCGCTCCTGCTAGTCCCACTAAGCCTCCGACTGATCTCGCGAAGTGGGTAGTAATGTAATGCGTGTAAGTGTATGTATGTGTAAGTAAGGGGAGAGGATAAGTCAAAAAAGAGAAAGGAAAGATCGCGCGCGGAAAGATTGCTCTAGCATATACTTCATATTGGTCGAAAAAATCTCGGAAAAATTCCATCCAGAGCAACCGGCAGTTTGAATTCTCCTCCAGACAGAGTGCGTCTGAATTCGACTTAGCCAGGCGTCCGATCACCCGCTCACTTTAACCCGCTGCAGTGGCTCCCGATCAGAGCAATTGGCCGCTTGCAATCTCTTCCATAGAGCGCGCGGCTGAATTCGATCTAGCCATGAGCCCGAGCAACCGCTTACTTTCACCTGCCATGGTGACTTCCGATCAGAGCAGCTGGCTTGAATTCTCCTCCAGACGGCGCGTTACCGATCAGAGCAACTGAACGTTTAAATTTTTCTCCAGACAGGAAGCGGCTTAATTCGACCAGTCCTACTGTCCGCCCACCCCAACCCGCCGTGGTGGCTGATCAGAACAACTCGCCGCTTGAATTCTTCTCCAGACAGCGCGCGGCTGAATTCGGCCTAACTACGCGTCCGATCACCCGCTCACCCCAACACCCGGGCCCCGCCGTTCGCCAGAGGCAGCGGGGTGGGCCACGTGGGGGGAGGACGGTGCTGAAGATGGAAGGCCCGGGGGATGGGTGTGAGTCGGGGGGAGGGGTAGTGACGCGCTGCGGGGAGGGGCCGACGTGGAACAAAGGGAGCGTGGGAGACAGCAGTGCAGGCAAACACTCCGTTTATGCGATCTCGACCAATCGCCGTTGAGCGAGGGGGTGGCGCCTGTTTTCAGCGGCGCAGCTCGTCTCTTCGTTGTCCGCAGCCGTCTGCCTCGCCTTTATCCCCGCAGCCATTCTCTCGCTTACGGCGACGCAAACAACTTTGATATATTGTCGCAGGCGTTAAAGAGTTTGGTTAGATGATGGCTGTTTGCAGCGTGAATGAAAACGCTATCAAGTGAGTAATGAAAGACACTGCGCATCGAAGCTGGTCCGTGTTTCTATTCTCATCTTTGTGACGTAAATATAGAGTTATATTTTCTTCAAAACATTTATCTTGTACTCATCTCTCCCTCTTTTTTTCAAATTTACGAAATACATTTTCTATGAAAGTGAATGTTAGTATGGTATTCAATAAATTATTATAAAACAAATATATGTACATTTTCATGCTTATGTTCGGCATTACGTGAAAGAGTTACGTATTAGCTCGGTGTTCAACAGCATGAAATTTTTGATATACGATATTGGCATCCCAGTTATTGACCTCAATTACTATAACATTAAAAAATATAAATAGTTGATCAATTTTGGTGCAAAGAAGGGGTTTTAATTTTTTGAACAATTGTTAAAAATGTATCTTGTAAATTTCTCCTTTTAATATTTGTACATTTTCTCACTTTCGTTGTCACTATTAATATGAAATTTCCTACAAATTCTGGTTTTGTGGCATTTATGAACGAGATTTAAAAAAATTAATAACTACAAAACTGTTTCTGCCTTTTTAATTTTATTTGTGTCTCTTAATTTGGTTGACATCGTGACCTCCATTCCTATTGAAATGAAGTTGACACTTCAGAAGGACACAGGATGTTTCTTGGTGTTACTGACAAGATGAACGATGCACGAGTGCCTCCTGAAGAGTGACTGCAGCATTTCTTGTTCAGTTTTTCCTGTCAGCACGCCCAAGATTACGTGATACATCCCCCGAGAAGGGCATAATCTTGTGGCTGGGTACGTAAAAAGATATTAAAGTTAAAAGTAATGTTCACTTGACGTCATTTCCGAAGCAATTTGCTTCAGTGAGAGATTTTGGCTTGTTAGGAGTGTCAAAGAGCGTGATATGAAACGTCAGCACGCAGACCTAGTGTTGTAGGTTGTAACGCTTTTGTGCATTTGTTTCGTAACTCCCCAAACCCGTCAGATAAGATCTAAGAATTTTGAAGAGAAGGCTCATGATTTTTGAACCGACAATACATTTTTTATCAAGTTTAATTGATGTCATTAAGCTTCCTCCTACGAAAATTAACATTTACACAAGTTGTTCACAATTTTCAACATTTACGCAATTTTAACACACAAATTTTTAAATATTATATATATATATATATATATAATATATATATATATTATATATATATTTGTGGGCGTTATGGATTTTGCACCCCATAACACCACCGTTCATGTGTGAACACTACGGAAGCAGCGGAGATAACAGACGGCGTAAAGGCAGAGGTACTTAAACGCGCGGCCTTGGTATCCGTTGCCCCGTAATAAACGAATGCGAACTAGCGAGCTATGTTTTCTTTGTGAAGGGTTGAGGAGAGGGGAAGCAAACCCCCCATCACGAATTTCCCAGGCGCCGCGTCATAAATACGCGAACCCGCAAGCCGGGAAGCTCTTTTCTTCCACACGCGCCGAATAAGCAGCTGCTCTTTTGAATCACCGTTCGCCGGAGTCAACACTTTCGTTAAACACATAGGTTTTAGAATATTGTTGCAGTGAACGACCACAGGTAAGGAGTATTCGGCGTCGACAACGTTCTAGCTAGTCGTCCGCGAGATAGCTGCAGATTAAGTAGTGTTCTTCAATTACAACACGGGAAGTAAAAAATTACCACGTGTGGAAGGAAAACATTAAAAGCTTCTGGCTTGTAAACGTAGAAGTAGCTACGAGCGAGGACTTGCCACGGGTATTCAGCTGAATGCAAGGGCCATTTTTCGCAACGTGAGCGTAGTCAGAGGCGGCGCGGAAGCAGACGAGGAAGAAGAAAAGAGCGAGGATCCAGGCGCACGTGGAGAGAGGAACGAGTTGGGAGAAGAAACGGACAGAATGACGCTAAGAAGACAACGCGACGGCAGAGGCGATCTATCCCGCTCTCTTACGACGCAGTAGCGCAACGACGGCGTCAGCCGCAGCGACCAGCGCACGACCATCAGAGCCAAACGTCCACGAGGTAACAGTTAGGATCCTCAGAAAAATAGGTCAGTTCCTCGCAGGGAAAACTAAGTAAAGAAAGTGTAAGAATTGAGGACACGGGTGGTAACAAATCACAGTATGTCTAGTAGGAGACGTGTTTGATGCGCTATTGCCTGCCTACCAAACATTCTAACTTAGGACATTTATTATTTTTCGCTAGGTTTCAGACAACAGTTAAATGTAAAATTAGAGTAGTGCACTTGACACATTTCCTTTACATGTAATATCTTGAAGCGAGAGATTGGTAAATTGAATTTTGATTTTCATGTGAAATGTTTATTAGCGATAGCACAAATTAGATATAATTAATTTTCTTCAAGGGAATTTCCCAGTGTAGTTTTAGGGTAATTATGTCCAGAGGTATCAATTTTGAGTAAATTATGTGTCAATTCACATGAGACGTCTTGTTTGTAAAGGTTTTATTTGTGTTTGTATTCTGTTAATTCTTTTATGGCCGAATTCTTATATTCTTTGTTTTTGTCATTAAATTATGCCACTAAAGTTTATTGGTAAAATTACTTACGCTCGTTTGTGTGCAATCTGTGTGATTTTATTGTGTCAAGGGTTCAAACTTTCTCGCAGCCTGAAGATCCTGCTTCCTAGATTTTTAAGCTCGCTTCAACGAGCAAAATCTTGACAACCCGCTTAGGTTCATGCCTGCCTACCTGTGGCAGTGGTAAAGTTGGTACGAGGTACGGTGGGTGTTAGAATATAATATATATATATTAATAATATATATATATATATATATATATATTAGTGTGGGTGTGGGTGTTGGGTTGGGTGTGATTGCGTATAAAAACAAATGGACA
>BOPP01000061.1:5775074-5785369 GCA_017312745.1 Gryllus bimaculatus
TTTTCTATATTTGTTAACTAATTCAACTGAGTCTTATAATGAATGTTAGTTTACGTCTTCAGTAATTTATTATTATTATTATTATTATTATTATTATTATTATTATTATTATTATTTATATTATTAGCTTATAGGCAATTTATGACCATGCTACACGTTATCTTCCGAGGCCCTGGAGAGTTGAACGCGTGTAATTAAGGTGGAATTATTGTATATGTAATGTATATGTAATTATACGCCTTTAATTCTGAATAATGAGGTGATAGGATGAAAACGAGGGGTGAAGGGACACTCACAAATACAACCATGCCTAAGCAAGAGCAGAACCTACGGCTGCCGCAACCGTCTGCGCCCCGGGAATGGCTTTTATTTATTATTATTATTATTATTATTATTATTATTATTATTATTATTATTATTATTATTATTATTATTATTATTATTATTATTAGTTTTCTCCGCACTCCTTTTTCTTTATTTCATCCCATCTATTACCAATTCTTTTCGGTGGACATCGCTTATGTCGTGTAATCGTCGTTTTGCTGTGTAGTGTATGTTGCATAATCATTCTTTCTATTGTAAAAGCATTATTGTTAACCTTTTTTTGTTGCATCAGGTAAAGGAATAGGCGTGCTAATGAGGCACTCAGAAAGTAGATTGGACCTTTTTTAATTATGTGGATATTTATTCATGAGAGTGCATTAGTGTAAAACAATTTCTCAAAAGAGCAAATACTATTGCACTGGCAAGCGTTACTTGATGCAGATAGCCCTAACCTAACACTGCATCGCAACAAATAATTTTCTTTTTTTTTTTTCTTCTTTTTTTACTTTTTACTGGGGTGCAATTATCTGGGGAGAAATATTTCGAAGAAGGATATTGAGGCATGGGTTTCACTAAATAAAATGCCGTGTCTAATAAAGATGTATTCGTATACATTTAGGTCAATGAAATGCCTAGGTAATTGTATTAGGTGAAGTCCAGAATGTCACGCAATGCATATTAATTTGCTTTTCCGCAAACTTTCAATTGGGGAATGACAAAACAATGAGATCTACCACAGCACAAGTTGGCCAATGTTCTTTTATGAAAGCGAATAATTTCTACCTTTTTTAACCGACTACATGCTCCCAAATTAATTTGGCACACCCGCTGGTCAAAAGAACTCACCACGGGTCAAAATAACTGAGTGGATCGAGTATCTAAAGTCTCTCCAAGCCTTCGAGTGAAGCTCCATCCAAGACATTTTAATACACCTCTATCTATGTGGCCTTCTTCAGCACTGGTCTGCGGAACTACTCCCCAATTTCCTGTTCCTCTTTCCTGCTGGGGAGGAGGAGCTGCGTGATTGTACTGTCGAGGAATCCGAAGCACTCAGCGCAGCCCCTGGCCAGCAGCGCTCTCCCCCCGATTTGCTTTCCACTCGGCCACCGCTTGCATTGGCTTTGCGGTCGGGGCTGCCCAAATGGCAGGAGTGCCTTGAGTCTTGTGAGGTCTCTCGGAACTTTGCTCCAATATCGCTCAATCCCAGACGTTTCAGAGGTAAACGTAGAACTGAAAA
Organism: Gryllus bimaculatus; assembly: GCA_017312745.1. Lineage (NCBI taxonomy): Eukaryota > Metazoa > Arthropoda > Insecta > Orthoptera > Gryllidae > Gryllus > Gryllus bimaculatus. The sequence goes on from BOPP01000061.1 coordinate 5,776,636, forward strand.
GTTCATATTTTTACTGTTATCAGAAGACATCGATCCTCCATGTCGGCGTCATGGTCTGGAAGAGCTCAGCGACGCGTCTTGACTTCATTTTTGGTGATTGATTGATGATTATGGGCTTGTCGAAAGATATGATCATGAATCCCGTAAGTGTGGTGAATACTTTATCGCGGGAGGTGGTGGTGTTCCTTCCGCGCTGAATGGCGAGACCCGGCGTCATCATGCACGTGCGCTGGCAGGAGATTTCAATGGATCAATTGCACAGGTCGGTCCTGTGTGTCAGCGGTGTTGAGATTTTTAAGTTTCGAAGCCAGTTCACACATTCTTCCTTGTGTCTTATCGGATGTTGGTGACTACTAACAGATAAATAAGAGTCGGCTTTACGAAATAATTGCGAAATTCGCTTTGTCTCTCATTCACAACAAACAGTCATCGCGGAATTCGAACCTACAACGCTTTATAAGGAATAACATCGCGGCGATATTAAATTCTGCTTGATCAATTTGGTATTTCAATTAAATAAAGTTTAGTCCAAAACAGTAATTGTAGTTCTTATTCTTATTCAAACCCGATTTATTATGGATTATTTTCATCCGATTTACATTGAACTTCCAGGATTCTACTGCACACCCATGGCCAAGTTCCACTTGGAAAGTTGTTTAATTGAACCGCTTTCACAAAAACCTATCATAAACGTCTTTAATGCGGAAAAAAGTAATTTATCTTGTAAGTGTATGACTAGATAATTAATTATTGTTTTTAATACATTAAAGTGGATTTAAAGCTTTAAATCATACAAAAAGTCAGCATGTTGCCTAATTACGTTACATTACAAATTAGAAAAATCTACGAGTATTTATTACCAGTAGTAACCCAAAGTATTTAAATATTCCTTATGTGTAATTATCAAACTATCTTTCATCAAAATACCTTCTGTGAAATTAGTATTGATTGTATTTTTACTTTCTTAAAAATACATTTAACTGACATATCCCTTCACAAATCAACACAAAAGAAACATTTCCAAGAAGACGCTGCCTATTATGCGAATCCTGGGCGCACCCCATCCTCCGAGGGCGTCAATCGCGTTGGTCACTCTTGCGCCGTTTATTCAGGAGCGCGCCCAGCGGAAAAGACGTTACATTTCTCCTCGCGCGTCAACTGTCACAAAATGCGCGTGACGCGCCCCGCAGGGGTGGGACGGGAGCGGGGACCAGGGGAGCGGCGCTGCGTTTACGCAATCCGGGCGCGTGCGCCTTGGCGTCTCCCGTCTGGCGCGGCGCTCGGCCGGCGATTGTTCCGCCGTCACCTGTCTGTGCTGACGTCACTCGCAGGGCGAAGGGAATGCCAAGGTCCTGCGTGCCGGGACGCGCCCTCCAAGCGGCTCAGCGGCGAACCACGTGGCCCGGAGCGGAGCCCCTCAAGGCACGCGGAAACTCGTGAGCTGCTCTGGGGCGCGTGTATAACGTAGAAATGTATGAATGTTGTGTTCAAAAATTTAAAAAAAAAAAAAATACATTACAAATCATTTCAAAAAAGTTTAAACAGTTAATTCTATGGAAAGTTATTAATAAAAAACATTTTACTTCACTTTAAGTAGGCTATAGAATCTACCAAACAATTGTTCTATTAGATTAACGCTAGAATTAAATAATTTTAGTAAGTGTAACGAAGAAAAATACCGTCCCTGTTACTACTTAAGCCGGAAGACAGTAGTAAAAAAATGTTAATCTGTTTTGGAAAAATAAAGAAATAAATTCTCGCAACCACAGTGCTATTGTAAAAAAAAATATGGAGAAAAAACAACTCTGAGCGACTTTCATTTAAAGCCATTCAAAAAATAGGGCTGCGAAATTTAATAGGTCGAAACAATACACTAATATGTTTCACGCATCCAAAATTTCAAAAAATAATTCTCAGATACATTTTGCATTCGGTATAACTGCAGTAGACGATAAGGACAGTGAAATTGACAATGTAAGACTTAAGGTTAAAAGTTATTGTTAATTGTAAAATGACACATTCTTTTTTTTGTAAAGTTTGTAAACAAACTGCAACACATTTTATGTCATCAAACATATTTTAGCCTCCAGCACATATCTGCAATTTGAAAGAAAATGTTCTCTCTATAATATTACGTAGGATTAATTCAAAATGAAATGACACTGATACGATGAATTTAGGTGTACCGGTGTGCAAGCTTTATCAGGACTACCGAAGTGAGAGCTACTCATACATCAAAGAAGCCGACATCTGAGAAGAAAGGGTATCAACATCCGCACATTATACGAGGCTACGCGAGAACAAGACTTTTGAAATCACTAGTGGAGTCAGGTGTGTAAGCAACATGTCCAGAGCGGTTTCATCCGCGCGCTCACTTTCTTGCCCGTGAACCAAGCATGGTAGTGACCATTTTCTGCGAAAACATTTGTCTTGGTATTCCCTGAATCTGACACAAAACAGACTTCTACCAGGCACACAAGCTTGTAAAAAAAGTAATCCTGCAACGAATACTATCCATTTCAACAAGGCAGTGTTCTTGGTTTTAACTTTCATGACATTCCTCGCAGAATCGAACACTTGTGTGAGAACGACTTTCGTCTTGTACGGTACATTTAGAGTAAATATTGTAAAGCAGCTTTCTGAGGTATATTTTTAAAGACGTGTTTCCTCAATGAGACTACTCTATATCCACTCTTGAACGGAATAAATATATTGCAAAAAGGTGTATGTTGCAAAACGAAAAATGTAGAAATTATCAATTTCTGCGGTACATAAAGCAGCATTTTAGTAATTTTTAAGATGTTCTAATAAACAAGTAACGAAAACGCTGGCAAGTACACTTTAAAATATGATAATGACAAATGCAAAAGTTTTGAAAATATCTTGCTGCAACCTAATTTTTCTATGAAAAAATTTCTTAATAAAATACTTTTCATTTCTTTACTTGTAAAGTTTTGGAATGTAGAACTTCTTTTGTGAAAAGAGATTTAAGAAGTACTATTAATTAAAAATTAATTTCCTCAAATTTTTTTTACACAATTTATGATAAGACATTTAAAATAAAAATAATATCAGTCAAAACTTAGTGATTTGTTGATAAGACTTCATTATGAATGAATGACCTTCGCGAATAAACTGGTAAAACGTGAAAACTAAATTTTATAGGGGAGGAAAATATTCTGTCATCCTTTATGAACTAGTGGAAGTACACATTTAGTGGAAGTGTGTACTTTTTTAAATTAATCAATTATTACCAATCATTGCTAATGTGTGAATAATCAGACAGCCCGATATTCTGTACGATTTCACGAAATTTACACAAACTTCTTACACACCTATAAGTTCATCACCTTAGAAGAAATTTAACGAAGTTTCATAAAAATGTAGATAATAAATAGATTTCAGAAATACGTGTATTTCATTTCATCCATCAACTCGTTCATTGGGGTCAAAGAAAGATTCTATTTACGCTGTCTCGTGCATTGCATAAAATTGGCATGGCCCACACAGAGGGTCTGGGCGCAACAAACCTTAAATTGGGTGAATGAGTGAGTAAGTTTTGATTTCGAATACGGCAACTACTGAAACCATTAGTCCCATAAGTACAGTGCTACAGTTGTGTTGAGAAAACCGCATCATCTAAAGAAAATCGGCGGTCTGTATTTTCCTTATGCAATCTACTCTCAAACATTTTACACAAATATTAGTAGAAATTAGTAATCATATATTTTATGTAGATTATAAGATGTTTTTTGATTCCATTACCTTCATAACTCGCTCGATTTTTTGCAAATCAAGTGGTGTATTTTCATAATTTTATTGCAGATTACAACTGTGAGAAAGGTGTGCGGTTTTTGTAGTACTACTGTACATCCCGGGAGGTGGCAGTGTTCCTACCCCACTGGAGCATTATATCCAGCACCGACCTACACGTCGGGTAGAGGGTTAATTCTTCATCCAGGTCTCTCCTTGGCTGGGCACCGGCTCAGCCAGCCCGAGCTCCAAGCTCCCGCCCGGTCCCCCGGCGTTGGCTGTGGCAAGGAGCGCCGTGGTTCGCCAGCGGGCGGCGCGCGCGCGAGAGGCGACCGTCGTGCGGCGCGGGAAAGCGGGTGGGGCGCGGCGGAGGGCGGCGTCAGGTGACACAGGGCGCCTGTTTGCCGACGCGGGGGCAGTTTGCACAGCCGCTGCGCCCGCGTGCGCGTCCTTTGCCCGCTGCGTCGCGAGTCAAAGACCTCCGCGGCCGGCCCGTGCTGTTGTCGCGGCTTGTGTCTTCGCCGGCTCCTCTCTCTCCGCCTCGCGTCGCCCCGCCTCGTTCTACCCGTCTTCAACAGAGCTGCGCGTTGCTCGGACGCACGGGCTCCGCTCTGCTCTTGTCGCCGCGGCTGGTTTTGCGCTGCCACCCTAAGGCACCTTCCTAACCTAGACATCGTCCCCGCGCCTTATATCTTGTCAACGTCTGTGCCCAGCCTTGCTTCTGCTAATGACGTGTCTCCAAACGACGAGTGTTCAAACGTTGTGTGTCTCGGTGTCTCCCAACGTCATATCGTCCACGCAGCCTGCGCAGCGACTCTGAGCAGGAGGTTAGAGGTTCGAGATTCGAGTCCTGTCGATGGCGGACTTTCGCCTCTAGCTAGGAAGAATTCACCCGGTATTTGATGGAGAAGTCTAACGGCTCTAATGCTCTGATCGGTAGTTTTCCATGTTTTCCCCCATAAATACCATATGAATGTAGGATTAGTAACTGCTAACAAAAGAGCCGCTAGCAAAAGGGCCACGGACCGCGCGTGATATTCTCTTCCCCTTCATTGCCCTACACTCACCCTTACCCTGCTTTACACTTGCACAACACTCCCACACAAGTGAGACCAACCGGGTGCTAGAGTTTGTCCCGGTTGGAGTGGGGCCCCACTAAGGGAGATACCCGCAGGGAGAAAGCCCCTGCAAGCCCGACGTGTAAATGGGCGCCTGATCTCATCACTCAGCGGGAGAGGGACTCCGCTAACTCCCACGATAAAACACTTCCACACTGGCGGGACTGTGGACTAATTATTATAGCAGTTGACGTTCGGAAACTTCAATCAATCAATCAATCGCGAATTTCAACTTCGCCTCTCAATCTACTTCGCTTCTCCTAGCCATTCCTTTCCCCGTATTTTCTTTCTCCGCTCTCCTCCACACTTTTTATTGTCGCACAACACCCAGCCTAACGTGCCCCATGAAAGTCCATCCCGGTAAACCTCCGACCTACGTTGACCTACGTTATTTATAATTTAAGGGAAAACCATCTCATTCTGATCGGTTTTACCTTTTCACTCTGAGTTTCTTTTCTCTACGGATTGGATTTGAACCGTTTTGATGCGTACACCATAACAGTCATTCACTCCGTCTATTCTCGGAATGTGGCGTGGAGCTCGTTCGCACATATTTGGCGACTCGTCCATCCGATGTGATACATAACCATGCCGTTCTTTTGGACGCATCCTGTAGGGGGAGGACACGTCATCACATCACGGTGGCCCAGAGCATCGGCGCGTTTTCGCGCGGCGCGGCGCGGCAAGCGATCTACGTGCAGATAGCGCCCGGCGATCTATCACGAGGGGCTCCAATAACGAATCGCAATATCCCGCGGTGGCGACGCTTTGTATCATAAGTCTTGGAGGGCGAGACCGCTTGGGGCGCAGAGCACCGATACTCTTTTCTCTGGGGTCAAAAATCTTATCTTTATTAAAAAACGTGTATCTAAGGATGTATCTACTTATTTCTACACTTGAAATATGTTTGGTAATATACTTATTTTACCATATATTTAATTAATTATTTATTTCAATACTAATTTATGTGATTATTAAATATTTATATAATATTTCCTTTCTCCCCTATAATCACAGGGGCCATTGAACCTCTGAATATGTTCAGACACCTGAGTGATATAATGAGTGGGTGATTGCGAAAATGATGGTGAGAGGAATAATGATAAAAAAAGGTGGAATGAGAAACTCGGTAAATGGGAGAACTCTTGCAAAACTTCCAATAGCTTGCTTTGTGCCGAAAATTCTATATGAATTGGCTGAATATCGAACCCGTATCCCAGCCATGGAAAGAGAATGCTTTAGCCGTTGATCAAGAGATTTCTTCCCATAAACCTTCAACAAATGAATTACACCGACTTCGTTTGTCACTGAGGGACGGAAGCCAACATTCGTTTTTCCCTCAACTTAATTATTTTATTATGATTCACTTACCCCATGTTTTGGTAACAGTGCAGACAATGTGTTTTTGTTTGTTTTGCCTTATGAATCTAACACATAAAATAGCTGGTCAACTTAACATTCTTTCCGAAAGAAGCTGAATAAAGGAATTTTTATTCCTAGAAGTCCATCGCTAGGTCGAGTAATGAATAAGAGCTCGCTTTTAAGACCTTTACTGTCAAAAAGGCGCTTCCTTTTGATAAACGATTACGAAGCTTTAGCGAACACGCACAAGCGCAGATTCTGGAGATCCATATCAAAAACACTCTGTGCAAGCGCAGTTGCTAAAATTCCGGAATCTGTCGTGTCTTGCCGGAAAGAAAGCATGTTAATTAGGTCTTAGGATGATAATTTTACTTCACTGGGGAGATAATTCACTGTCGCCATCAAATAAGGCAACATACATTCAACAAAGTTTATCAAATTGGCATTATTGCAACAAGTAGATAACCATTTTCATGAACATATTTTAAGTGGCCGTTTTGTAATGTACATTGATCTGAGGCTGTCACTCAGAATGTCCTGAATGAAGAAATTCGACCTCTCAAATTCAAACTGGGGCCCACTGCGGGGGTACGGGCAACGCCCCCAGCGTTATTCATGGCCCCCTGGCAATCAATTTGGCCGTCGCGCCTGTCACGTGTGATCGGGGCCTTGCCTATAGAGGCTCCTGCTGAAGGGACGACTTCCATTATAAGAGGAGCAGACGTGACGTCTCAGTCGCGGTCTCTCATTATGGCCGCACGCGCGACGCGACGCCGGCGCTGCCGCGGTCGCCCTGGGAACCATGCACGAGGCAGGTGCCGCCGCGGTGGAAATTGCCAAGGGGAGAAAAAGGACGTGGGGGAGATGGGTAGACCATTCATCTCGGAGGAGGAAATCGCCCGATTTGACATACAGGTTGGGTAACGATAGTAGATTCACCGTTGTTCCCCCCGAGGAAGAATGTGTTTCTACAGGTGCTGCATCAGGTGTTGCCTTCGATGATATTCAAAAGCTCGGAACTACCAACTTCTGTTGTTGCAAGAATTATCCTTTTGGTGGACAATTGTATGAGAAAATGTACGCATAAAAATTATTTATTAATATGTGTGCATTTTTTAAAAGTGAGGCTTCTTTGATATTTTAAGGCATTGAAAATATTCTAAATTCAAAGAATTTTTATGTACTTTTCAAAGAAATAATTTACTGAAAAACGAAATTGGTCGTCCTTTGTATAATATAGTTTGCAGATTTTCTACATTTAAAACTAATCTGTTCTGCGATATAAATTGGGAATCACAATATGAATGCAATATATTAAAATTCTAACGGCTGTTTATAGTTTCTCTTATCCTCTTTATTGGAATATATTTAAATGTATTATTTATAACTATTGGCATCTTGATTTTTTGATAGAATTTTGGTATCTTAGTTTTTATTACAGCCAATATAGCATCTCATTTATGTTAATTTTTTGTTATTATCATTCATCGAACAATGTTTTTTCCGTAAAATTAGCTGGAAAGTATGGACGTACTCCTTAAAGCTTCATTCCTCTCGCACATTTCTGCAAGGCAGCTATCGCCATTTGTAAGCTCATCCACCCACGCGCAACTTCAACTCCACAAAATGGAACTCCAGGAACATTAAACTCGAGTGCCATTACGACTGACGACATCCATTTGCACTAGTCGTCTCATCATCCATCACTCTCTTGCCTGTCACCTGCAGTATCAGTGACATCATTATTCCTTAGCAAAAATAATAATACTGTTGCCGATTGAAGTCCTACTAATGTCCACTTTAATCTGAGGATCCAAACTTGATTGATAAATATTTTAAATGTCCTGTCTGTTACAACAGCAATCAATACAACTGATATTTTTAAAATTTAAAGAATTGAAGAAACATGTTTACTCTCTTATGAAAATAACATTGTAATTTAATGAAGACAACAATGAATTTAATTGTCATTAATTACTACACCAATTAAGTACATTAAAAAGAGGCAAACTTTATTTGAGGCTAAAAGATGCTCATATTCACCCCTACAGTTATTTTTTATAGAATGCATTACCAATAAACATCTAAAAAACAGAACTTAGAACGATATTTTATCATTATTTAGTACAGTGTGATTATATTTTTTTAAAGAAGTTTAAAAAAGGACTTCCGGAATTCTATTGTTTCGTGGTTTTAATGATTATAATGTTGCAATAAATATATTAATAAAATAAATAATAATAATTATTATAAATATAATGAGAATGCAAACTTTTATAAAGAAAGCTGACGGAAACTTGTATCTAACATGTGCCATTCAATGCACAATAAAAGATGTATAGGTGCCGCCTGCCTGGTACAATTTTGCTGCTCGTATCGATGAATCTGAAGAATGTGTTGTAAGAAGACGTACGGGAGAGTATCTCCGGAATCCATGTGGTTCGTCGTCGGAGCCAGTCGTGGCCGTCGCCGCCGTGCATTGTGCGGGGTGAGGCGGGTGG